>JBAMJV010006415.1:0-213345 GCA_037951105.1 Echinarachnius parma | reverse complement strand
AGTCGCCTGGCAATTTGTCCATGTACGTGCCGTCACGAAGGATACAGCTCGTATATCACCTAATATGAATACGCTTTCCTAAATGCACACAATATACATGTGTTAAATGAACTGTGGTTATGTAGATGTGTCCAAATAATGTTTCAAGTGGACTATATAATTATTGCAAATAAATGTGACACTTAAATGATTAAGTTGATACATATAGCGATTGACCACAGCAAGGGTGTCCCTATTTCTCACTGAAAACAAAGTTTTCTATCCTTGTACGATGACTAATCGATGAGTAGAGCCCCTGTCAAATGGTTAATAATTGCCTTATGTAATTATTATATAATAGTTGTAATTTGGGTGATTTGCATGGATATGTGGGATGTTTTAAGTGGATTTCAAAAAAAAAAATGTTTTCTCGAATTGGCTTCAAAGCAGAATGGCATGTTAATTATATTCCTCCCTTCATGAGTTTGCAATGATGTTAGGGGACACGCTGCTTACTGCTTGCCTTAACCCATCAAGGACGAGATCTATTTAAAAGCAAAATTGATCATTATTTTCAACTACAAATTAGCAACTCCTAATTATGTTTTACCTTTTAATGACATAATAATAGGTGGAAAATATTTAGTAATGACAATTTAAGACAAATATGAAGTGACTTTGCCGTAAAGTTGCCAATTTGAACGCCAATATCTGTTTTTAAAATATCACAATGTGTTGCCAATATAGGGATTTTTCTAACTTATAGTGATTAACGCAAAAATAAAAATCTTTTCAAAATCAATAAAGCAGGTAGAGTAACAAAACAGGGCTCTAAAAATAGAGAAATGTATGCTCTTTCTCCTTGTATACTCTTGCTGAAGTGTAGGACTATACCAACCCACAAATATGTGGGACTCCGTCCTTGATGGGTGGTGACCTATGACAGAGTGCCCCTATTCTACTCCAAAAACAAAGCCAGAGTCGCGTTGCCAGGGAACACTGTTCTCAGACAATGAGTAATCAATGAGAGAAGACTCAGTATAACGCATTATTTAGCAATACTGTGTTATGTAATAGAGGCGAATTGAAGTAGCATTGGTGTCTGTTGGTTGCATTCACTGCATAAATGAGAATATACTAAGTATAACGCATTAGCTATTGTCTTATGTATAAATAGAGGAAAGTAAAATTAGCATTGGTGTTTCTTGGTTGTATTCACTGCATTGAATTAGCTCTTCTTAGACATGTCAGAAGTGTTTTGTTTTTCAAGAGAATATCATCATGTAAACAAACTTGCTTTAAAAATAATACATTATTCCCTTTTCATCAGTTATATTTGCCAGAACTACGGGGTTCTGTATGAACATATATCACATGTACACATACATAAACAAACAAACAAACACATAAAACATACAAAGTACAGATATTGTCCCTGTTGCTGAAAGAGATACGAGATCATGTGTTCCAAATGCGCTAATCTGATTGGTTGTAACGCGCAAAGTCATGTATGTTCTGACGTACAATTAATGATAACTTACAATCGATCGTATCTCTTTTTGCAACGGGGCTCTGACCACTCATAGAAACTTCAACATCTACACACACATTATAAGATTTGCTAATGAGAATGTACAGCGATTGTTGCCAAGGTTACGCGGGGCACTTTCGTCGAAAGCCAATTAATTCAATGAAATGAATCCATATCGCTGCCAAATTAACAGCTGTGAGGCAATACATAGTTAAACCCAATTTAGACTTTCAACCTCTTATCCATTTAAATCATGTTATTATCACGATTCAAAGTCATATATAGATCTACAAACACTCACACAATCATTATAATGTGTGTTGCATTCTTAATGAAACATGCATTTAGCATGGTTTACGTATTTCCCACACATAATTACTTTGAACTAGTCCCTTACGACTGGTTGTTTTCATTTATGTGTGTGATGTGTTTTAAATCATTGTCAAAAATACAAACATGACAGAGAGGTGTCCATTTTAATTATGTATGCACTGAAACGTTGCTAAAGGCTTGGCTGCAATAAATGTGTATTTGTTTTTAACAGTTTGATGTTCATGAAACACATTTACGAGCTAAATAATATGATTTTGATTTGAACCTACTTTACACAATACAGTGGACTACAAATATGAATCGAGCATATTAATTAGAATAACGATGCAGACATGCAACATGGAAACGTAAAACCACAATACACTACGTAATCTACACGATAATCAGTCATGACTTCTGCAACATAATAAAAGGTTTTCCCGTCCATTTGAATACTTTTGTCATTCAATTTCACAAAAAGTCAATTCAATTGAGTCGTTCTTCGCGCATTTTAGTCGATTACAATTCAAATTCGTCGCTCGTCGGTCACATTTTTGACGGACGATTTTGAATTGTACTGGACGATAGTTCGCGACATTATATGACTAAATTAAATTGATTTGTTTTAAATTGGTCGACAATAGACGAAATTGAAGTTGGCACTGTCATATTCTCGGCTTTTCGGGACGAAATTGAAGTAAAAATGTATCAAATTTAATGACAAAAGTATTACAATGGATGGGAAAACCTTTATGAAATGCGGGGATCAAAATGAAGCAGAGTTTATAAAAGATTGTGCTTTGACGAAAGTAAGTCTTGAATGTTAATATATGTATTCAACAGTTGGACAGTAGTGCAAACCTCGTAAATAAGGCTTAAGTCTATCAATTCATGAACAATGATCTTGATTGAAGGAATTAAGAATAAATTGCGAAACTGGCAAGATATATTGTTGATGTTTTAATTCATGTATTTATTGTGACATAAATGATAACTGTATCTCAAGGACGCGATTTAAGACAAATAAATCAAACTCCAAATAATAAATGGAAAGGTTTTAGAGAAATATGTGTTTATACTTCTCAAGGGTCTAACCAAACTATTGTCCAGCAATATGGCAGAGGCTTTTGGTAATTACAATCACAAAAATATAAATGTATGATTAACGTTAAACATTTTAAAGGAGAGACTAGACAAGCGTCTCTGCTATCGAGGCGACGTGGCTTATGTTGTTAGGGAGATTTAGAGCAAAAAATCGAATTGCTAAAAATAGCGTTTCAGGGGGTCGGGGGAAACCGCCTTGCAACATGTGCTCACACTGAAGACGGGTGTTGGGGGCAGCTTGCATGAAGAGAGTATCGGTCATAGTTTATGCAATATGCACCATACATACGTTTACATATTGGCTCAGACTAAAGTGTCCTTACAACAAATTCCAATAATATAGGATTCCTACCGGAAATGACATAGCGTGCTACAGTGTGAACACAGATTTAACACACTTTGTGAAGCGCAGTGTTCAATTCGAACGTTTCAACAGTGGGTAAACCAACTCACTCTGTGAACACAAGTTTAACACACTAAGAGCACACATTGTGAATATATTCTGGATACACTGTGATGTTGCTGAGATACACAGTGTGAGCGCACTATTTTACACAAGGTGCAAGCATGCAATTTCACACTGTGAACACGCATGCACGCATGTCACGCATGTCACACTATAAGGATAGAACACTTACAGTGTGTTTATAGTGTGTTTACAGTATAAGTTCGTTTTCACACTGTTAACACATTCGAATGTTACATTGTTGTCCACACTGTGAAACGCAGAGTGTTTACACTGTGGCACACTTTTAGCATAATGCTTTATTATTACACGTGTGAACGCAGTTATGTACTTACGTTTGATGAACAGTCACGTGTGAACACCGGGATTCATGGCTGTCTGAGTAAGCACCACGTGTTATATCTTCAGTGGAGACTTTCATATTTTGAGTGTGTGGGTTCGCATGTTATTTTGGTAATTTCTCAACTTCCGTTCCCCATAGCACGAGTCTTTGATTCGTCTAATACCAAACACACGGGCACAATAAAATCGTACATTTACATACTAAAATTCAAACTAACGCTTGTGTTTTACAATGTATTTGAGTTTACACTTTCAACACGATAGCTTAATCCGTTCAATGCGGTTTCGGTTTGTTTTGGTCATTTTCTTATAAACTACATGTTAATTTAATTTTTAAAAATAAGAAATAATAGTACCCTTATTCTATCAAAAAACGAACCAAAATTTAGAAACACACGATCAATACAAACAAACACCCCCCCCCCCCCCCCCCCACACACACACACACACGCACACAAACACACGCGCACGCACACGGAAGTTTTATTTGGTACACTTGCCTTCATTTGAACAATGTTCTTTATTCAAAGGGATTATGTTTCAGGGTTAGTTATGATGCTATCTCCTAGGTTAAAACATGCTTACTCTAAAGACCCTTTTTTTTAAGCGATTCGTAATGTTAGTTACTATGCAATCAGTAGAGCGTAGGCAACAATAAATAGGCATGGGCCATGTTATTTAATTAATTAATTAATTAATTACTTATATAATTACGCGCATTAACCCCCCCCCCCCCCCCTTCCTTGGTGAATAACATATTATTTCAGTGTATCGTATGACAACGTTTACAGTTCTTCACTGTCGTTAAAGACTCTCCTGAATTAATATTCTAGCTCATTTAACCCTGACTCGTGAGTCAGTGCTGCTGTGACTTTGAAACGTTTTTATATAACACCCGTCCTCGACAGGGGGCCTAAACAAGATATGGGTGTATCCAAAGGGGGGTTTTAAAGGGACAAATGGGGGTTGCCAAGGGCCAAGAGGGAGAGAGAGGAGATATTAATACAGACAGAGAAGGGGATTGGATAGAGCATTTTGGAGAGGGAGGTTGGGATGACATAACAAATTATGATATTGGTAGACTGGTTAATATATTGACGGGGAGAGTGGGTAATACGAAGGAAATAATAAGTTTTCGACCATTAAAATTGAGTATAAGCATCAATAAGCATTACAAGAATTATAAGGGGCCTGGTATGGAAGACATGGCAGAGGACACGACATAACACTGAAACAATGTGTTTTTCAAACCGTGCGCAAGTCGGTCACAAGATGGCTCCGCGCGTCTGATTTGCAATTACCGTCTACCGTGCATGCCTAAAGCTAGAGGGGAGAAGGCATACGGGGAATCAAATAAGTCTTTGACCCGCAATATAAAGGAGCCTATGCAAGAAATCTGTAAAAAAAAAAGGGGGATTAGTATGGATGTAGAGGAACAAGCGAGATGGAGAAGAGGGGTGAATTGTAAAGGACATAGTTACTTAAACCCAATTAGGGATACAATTTATTTTGACATATCGCTGCGTTCGATTCTAAGTTCTACATTTTTCTGAACGTATTTATAGTATTACGCATAATGTAATCAAATAATAATACTAATAATATCCTCGATTTATATAGCGCCTATCCTCTCGAGTGCGCTTTAATAGTTCAAGGTGTAATACTGTCGTTTTATTCAGAAAGTAGGGTTGTTAATTCAAAAGGTGAACACGCGAACGTCTTATGATTCTATGCGGAAGGGTTAGATTAAGTGGTATCAAACTGTTAAATTCACCACATTTAGAAAGTCAACCCACAAAACAAACTCCATAATATCCGCATGAAGCTAGATTGGGTCTATAATACCATGATTGCAAATGACTGTGTGTGTTCGTTACCATAGCAACTCATTATGTAAGGTGGAGCAGGCGAGCGTCCACAGCTAACCCCCCCCCCCCCCCCCCTCATGCATATTTAATAATGCATTTGTAATCATTTTTGGAAGAGATATATCAAACTTAAAAAGAATTAAATAGTTATACAAAAAAACAGTCAGAAATTCAAGCGAATTTCTTATTTTCGTATAGACCAACTAAAGCCCTCTGCAGACAGAGCCGACTCGACCCGATTCAACTGGTTATCATTCGGATCGGCTCAGTTTTCAGTGCCTTGCGACACACATTTTGCCAGTCGAGAGACAGTCGAATGCCAGTTGGGTCCGATTCAACACGATGAATCGGATCCGACCGACCGGGCCCAACTGTAGCCTGATTGAAACCAGTCGGATCGGGTCGAGTACAACTGCTCAGCAGTTTATTAGTTAATATACAAGCAGGGAGTTGGCCTTCCGCGAATAATTTAACATTCGTCTGGGTCGACAAACATGAATGCTGTATATTTCCTTTCCAGGATTGTTTGCGGGGTTTGATGTCCTACGCACCCACACGTACATCTAGCGCCTCCTGGTTATAATTATCTGGGTATACTCTTTATACTCATTCCATTATTTTTTCATCTTTATTATAATATTCCATCGGATATGATGCTAGTCCACGAGTTAGGCGTAGCAAATCTCCAAGGATCCCACCACGTGAATAGCTGAACACATGCATGAGAGCGTGATGTCAGCCAACGTTTCAGTGATATTTTAGGAAGACAGTTTCACACACCGCATCACAAGTTGAATAGCATCATCCAGTGGTAGACACAGTAATAGACAATGATAGTTCCTTTTAAGGGATTTACTAACATCGTCCAATCCATAAATCTAAATAAGATATCCAGTTGTTCTCTCGTGTTGTATCCGTATTACCAATATAGAAGCATGAAACAGGTTTTGGTTTTTCGAATTTCCCTTTCATTAAAAAGATATTTATTATTGAAGTGATTGGATTTTTAAATATCCCCTGGATAGTCCTAACCGTGTACGAAATCGGTGCAATGAGTTAGGGAATATAACTTTGCATGTTTGCTTATTACTCGGCGATACGGTATACCATTTATGTAAGGTGTAGTGACATTCACACATTACTTAGTGGACATATCAGCTCACAAATATGTACATTTTACCAAAGAGTCATCACGTTTTGCACACGTCAACAATAACTTACTAGATCCCTTTAATACTTGACTCAATATTGATATCCTAAAACGACATTAAACACATACATCTTTATACAAAAAAGGCAAAGAGAATAAGAAAAATGTGATTATGACTTACGATGACTTTTTACTAATGCAGTAGTATAAATACACAAACATAAATAAACATGCTCCAGTTAACCCGTAAACATTTTGTTGACGCAAGTCAGAATTTATTTTAAATATAATTATATCAATATGCGGGCGATTTGGGAGGCGTAATACGCTCGTATTGAAGACGTAAATAGCAATTTAAACTATTTCACGAGGAATACGATAAACATAAACAGTGATAAATATGTTTAGCGATTTCTGTTTAAAAGGGTATAATAACAAAATGTGGAACAACTATTTTAGGTATATTTTTGTTTGTATTGGCATACCAATAAGTGTATCATTCATTTGCATGATTCGACTGTAATAATATTTTATAAAGACAGTCACGTGAAATAAGTTTATAACTCGGTATAAATAGAGGCTTGCAAGTGACAACAAACCACGTGCATCGATGTAATGGTTTGTGAAATACATTCTCTGTTGAAAACGTTCCCTTTTCGTTATGTTCATGTATAGCATGCCTACTTTGTACCTATTACGACCCGACTTTATACATTTATTGTGCTAGCAAGTGTGTATTGTTAACACAATTATCATCATTATCATTCATTATTTCGTTTATTGTTTTTGTTTCTCTTACTCCAGATTTATTGGCATGATTGCGGTCATTCATTGGGGTCACGTGATCTTTGTGTATGCCAAACACTGAAATGGTTAGTACGTCTATACGCAAGGATTATCATAACTGAGACGTTTTGCGCCTAATTGCAACGCCCTGTAACTGGAGCAGGTTAGAGAACACAACAAATCAACAATTAAACACTTCCCAGCGCCAAAAAAATCTTCGTGGAATACGATGTACACCGTGTCCACTTAGCATTCACGGAAGTTGCGTATGAACACGATGCAAGAGCACGGTAACGCCTACCAACAGTGCAAAATACAACGAAACATATACAAAGGAACACTTTGAGAAATATTTAAAGACTATCAAATTCGGAAGTTGCTGATGAACTGAACACAACAAAGGCTGGACTAACGCTATTTATCAACGGTGAAAATACACGCATACAATAATATAACGAAGTATTTACAACAGCTAAAGCCTTTCTAGTTCAGGTCATTTCGAAATGACACATCGCAGGCTATTTGACGGTATTTATTATTGACGGGACGAGAGCTGTAATGGTTAGAGCCTTACTAACCAACCAAGGATATTGTGACGTTATATGAACAACAGTGGGCATTTAAATGTTGGAATAATTAAGCGAGGAATAACTGGAATATCAAATGGAAGTCCTATGCATGATTGTGATGCATTACTGAAATGAGCTGCTTAATATGACGGTGCCAATTTAATAACATGGTACTATTACACTGACCACAGATCAAGCCTTGAATAAGCTGTTGTGTACGGACGGATATGAGGACATGTTGAGAGTAATATATTTCTTTTATTAGCAACGCTAAATTTTATTGTTTTTATTAAAATTTGAAATTGATCATCAACTACTGCGATAAGTTTTACGACGTAGGAATATAAAGCAATTTAGAACCAGCACGTGAAATCTCTAACGGATATAAATCACATAATATACTTTCATGATAAGTGCTATTGTGAATCGGCCTTCATTTGTGTGTGAATTTTAGAGTGAATCTAAAACTGTTGGCGGCCTGCTACCTTAGTTTCGGACTTGGCAACGATTTGTTTGGATCAGGAAGTTAGGAACACTATCGCTGTAATATCGAGCAGAGTACATCGTGGTTGTATCGCCGGTTAGACATCGTTCAATCTTGTGGCTGATCCATGGCTTACAATGTGAGGATATTCGGATCTTGAATCAATCATCATTACAATCGGAGTGATTTGCGTTTGTCTGAACAGACCTCGCGTGACGATAGGGACAACTGTGTTCACATTCACGCCGCTTTTGAGAAGCGACTGCAATGAGACTGCGATTGGAATATCTTGTTATCGTCCTATCATCTGGAAATCAATTGTGATTGCAATCAATATTGCCTTGGGAAAATTTTGTTAAAGTCAGAACAGGCTCAACGTGTCAGATATGAGAACTGATTGACCGAGGATGGGATGTGATTGCAATTGAGTCGTTTTAATATTAAAGACGACGGTCACGTGACGGGAATTGTCCCGTTCACATTAATAACGAGGATTGTATAAGCAAGGCAAATCTTCTATCGAGAAGTGTTCGAATCGTCTGACAGATATGTACATGATATGTATACATGATTACTAACTAAAGATAACTTGTTCATAACGAGAATGAATATGAAACACTTTTTCAACTACAATTGGAATATGTTGTATCAGTCGAAATATGTTTTATACCACAACTAATTCATTTATGATAGACAATACATATCGATTGTAGTTTGAATATAAATAACTTGTGAAAGGACGTGATGTGTTGTATTCGTCGAAACGTGCTTTACATCACAACTTATTATTTTATCGAAGACTAAACATCGGCCTATATAACAAATATAATAAACTGGATTTAATTCATTTGATATTCATCTAAAACAATACATAATAACCAAGGACAATGCAGCTGGTACCTGTGAGCAGAGTGAACTACGGGAACAATGGAGGGGGGTTCTTCCACAATGGGGGACATTTCCCCCAACAGACCAACCCCAACAGGATCGATCACAACAGACCACCCAGCTTCACGGCTCTCGAGAGTTTCTGGGGACGCACTAAGGATAAATTCACCAAAATGAAATGTGAGTTAAACAATTCGATATTTGTTTAAAAGTTACGCTATATATTTGTCTTGCTGATATAATGAGTATTCATTTACTGACGGAGAGTACTGGCGATGGATTTCCTACGATATGAGTATGATCCAATATAATCGATCACAACATACTACCGAGCTTCCCAGCGCTAGCTACTAGAGCATTTCTGGGGAAGAACTAAGGACAAGTTCAACAAAGGTCATTTAAATAAGTAGTTGTTTCTTCAATAGTTATTTCCATAAATTATATTGTATGATTAGTGTAATTGTACTAGCGATTCGCCATGATATAATTATGACGCAACGGAATCGATCATCACCCACCAGCTTTGTTTTATGGCGGTTGCAATTGTCCGTATCTGTATCGAGAGTTAGGTCAACATCGGTCAGTTATGCAACGAACTATAGTTACTTATGTAACTCATGCTGATCTTGAATAAATGTTGTATTTATTTACTTTTGTATTGTACTGGCGACTTATCTCCGACGAGAATGTAGAACCACGACAGGATCACTGCAAACTAACTAACGAGCTTCATCACACTGAACTTGTAATTGTATAGCAAACTGTATTTGCTTTGCTTTATTCTTCGTGTGTGTATTCTTTGTATAGTACACTTGCTGTGTGTGTGTGTGCATTAATAATGTTCTGTCAATTCCCGATGATATGAAACGATTCAACGATCCATTATAGAATCGATCATAATCGATTATTGAGCTTTATCACATTGTGCACTAGTTTCTGGTGACAGGCCAAGAATAACAATGTTAGTCAGCCAAGACGAATTGAAATCTGTTTGTTTTTTGTTTGAAAGTTATTCGTTATTAAGGGACGAGGTTGAATGTTTAATTTACTCAAATAACTATAATCATCCATATAACTCGTTCAGATATGACTGTGTTTTATTTTTTTAACGAAAATCAGCCTGTTTGACTCACAAGGCAACTTGTTTTAATGCTGGCTTTTTTGCTCGAGTATCAACGACGTTTCACTCATTTTCTTAACTTTTGATGAACAAAAGGCCTTAAAACTGCTAGATTCCACACAATCACATGTTGTTTCCTGATATAGGCTCACTCCCCTGTTCATGAAAATATATTTTAGTTATGTGATATCTTTGTGTATTGATATATCCCACTTTGAACGTGCTATATTTTAGATGATTTTGTTCCCCGTAGGAACATAATCATTGCTCACTTCCGGTGTGTTACCCATTCTCTATATCGCCTGGCATTGTTCAACGGGAACTGGTGGATCCTGTATTAAGTCTATGGGGATTGTACAATGTATAGTACAGAAATTGTTAAAAATGGGGTCGGCGATGGGGCATTGACTAGAGTTGCATGCAACTTCCGTTCCACACCAACTTCCTGTGTGTAAATGGCGTTTCGAATTATTTCTAGCGTTTGTACAGTTCAGGTTTTGACACGGTTTCGCCCAATTAGTAAGGAAAGGTTTGTACCTTAAAGGGATCTAGTAACTTTGTTGAGATGTGCAAAACTGATGAATGGTTGATGCAATGTATACTGTTGTTATCTCATATGTCCTCAGGGTATTGTGTGAAAATTTCAGGTCAAATGGACAATGTATGGCCAAGTAATGAGCGAAAATGCAAAGTGATATTGGGTGATATTCACCAACTCACTGCATTCACTTTGTACAGGGATGAAAATCTCGCCCGGAGATTTTCTTATCTAAATACTTCAATCATACATATCTTTGTAATGAAAGGGAAATTTGAAAAACCGAAAGCTGTCCCATGATTTGATTGTTAATACGAATACAACAAGGTATAAAGGAACCGCTAGAATTACAATTTTATTTTGAGGATTTGGACAATGTTACTAAGTCCCTTTAAAGGGGTAGTTCAGTTTTGGTAGAGGAGGCGCTGCATATCACATTTTTTTTTGTGAGGTAATGACAAACTGATCGTCGAATTCGAGAGAACATGCAATTTTAATGGCAGAATAAACTTTATTTGGTCAAAATCGACCCAGAAACGGCTACAATATCAATAAATATAACTGACCTCATAATTATTTGGGGCCCAAACAATGAGATGATTTTTTTCAAAAAATTTAAAAAATGCTTGCACTTTTTCGAACATTTTTAAAAGCGTTTTTTAAATAGTTGGTGATGATCTCTCTATTTAATCATTATTTCAATAAAACATAACATGCATAATTTTGTATGAAAAAGGGTTGAAACCAATGCCTTTTTAGATAGCGCCTCTTGTGATTAAATTGCTCTTTTTGAATGATAACAGGCTTTTTACTTAGTCGTTTGTAATTTTGTATACCTTTCGAGCACGGTAGGGTTATGTATTAGTTTATAATGTTACTGTCCAGGTTTGGTTACTAAAGTTCAGCCTTACCAAAACTGTACTACCCCTTTAACAAAGTAACAGCGCTTAGAAACACTGTATTAAGCGTCGTATAAATGCTATCTAAAATCAAATTGTCAACCGTATGAATGCGACATCACGGTTCGACATTAATAAGCTAGATTATGGGCACTACATATCACTGAGCCAGTGTGTATTTCACACCGTACGCAAGACGTTCGCAAGATGACACTGCATGTTTGATTTAGCGTATCCGAACAATAGCTTTAATTACATTAGATCTGTATTATTTGTTCCTGGAAGATACGACAAAATGGGTTGTTCATTACTGTATGTTTGATTTAGCGTATCCGAACAATACCTTTAATTACATTAGATCTGTATTATTTGTTCCTGGAAGATACGACAAAATGGGTTGTTCATTACTGTATGTGTGATTTAGCGTATCCGAACAATACCTTTAATTATATTAGATCTGCATTATTTGTTCCTGGAAGATGCAACAAAATGGGTTGTTAATTACTGCATGTGTGTGATTTAGCGACTCCGAACTATACCTTTAATTACATTAGATCTGTATTATTTGTTCCTGGAAGAAACGACAAAACGGGTTGTTAATTACTGTCTTCTTCACCGAAAGTGGGAAACGGTTCGGAACTCGTCAATACCCAGTGTGGTCAAGTGCAAATTGATAGTAATTGAAAATAACCGGGTAGTTTCATTGTTATCACGCATGCGCACACTGAAAAGGGGACGCTCCATTATTGAAAGTGTTATAATATAATTGTCTATCATTGTTTGAGAGGAGGTGGATGGGGGGTCAAGGTGCACAAAGGCATCAGTGCTGCAGTCGATCTGGAATCAAGACTGTTTTGAAGGCAGTGGGCACGTCGTGCCCCCCCCCCCCGAATAATTTGGAAAAAACAATTACAAAAAATACAAAGAAATGCATAAGGTGCGCCCACCCCCCCCCCCCCCCCTCCCCCCCCGAAATCAGTCCGACCACGCTACGCCACTGTTTGAACGTCTCATGCCTCGACTCGGAGCCGAGTCACAATGTATAAGACATGGGAACATGCTAGTTCGTTGGGGACTCGGACTTGGAGCTTTGGAACTCGACTACAGGCCTGAAAGGCATGGCAGGGGAACTTGTACCAGTTGCCATTTTTCCTTATACGTATCTGCAGATGGGTGTATAAATTGGGCCAGGGTCGATTGTAATCAGGCGGTGTGAGGTATTGACATATAATTTTGTGGCGATATATCCGTGTGGTGTTAAATTTTCCCCACCGAGAGAATGATAGGCATGTACGTACTAAGTTAGGCAAGCTCTCATTTCCCTATCCTGTTGAGGGACTGGTCTTTTACTTTGGAGACAGTGTGATAAAATTGTAACTTACGATTCTGCCTGGTTAAAATTCAAACATGGCGATGCCCTGTGCACATTGTCTGACCTTGACGACGCAGTACATTTAAGTTGTTCTTATCTTAGACGAGGGGGGAGGGGGGGGGGCAATATTTGACACATGGGGCGATTTCCCCTTGACGGCCTCCACTCCCGCTGTTCTATACCAGTCAAGGTCAGATTATTTCCTCGTTGCTGTTTGATGTCATGGTTAACTCTTAAACTGCCATAAATGATTAAGACTAGCTTTATCAAAATAGAGTATCATTATAGTGATTTTTTGCACGAATAAAGGTCAGGTTCAGCCTTATTTTAACCCATTACCTACGATGTTTATGGAAACCGGATGGGCCCTGTATTGACTATGAGGAGTGCACAATATATTATGTAACATAATTTATTAACAGAAGATGTATTAAGCCATTGCCCACAGGAACCTGATGGGCACTGTGTTAACTCTAAGTTACTTGAAACATATTGTATGGAATAGGTTATTTAAGCCATTGCCTACGTGAACCTGAGTGGTCCTAAAGGGGTATTGCAAAACATAGTAGGGAACGTGTTAGTTTTAACTCAATCTAGCTATCGGAGCTAAACAAGTTAAGGCAACTCGTATACATGGTAAGGGGCCCAAGCGTGAACCCGTGCTTGAGTCAGCCTGAATCTGGGGGCTTTTCGTCCTAAAGAGACGGTCGTAGTTATTTATAGGACAAGGATTCGTCTAATTTTAGGAGCGCCAAAACGGTCTAAGATCATGATGCGATGCTACGTGACAAACTAACTGTGTGTTATTTAAAGAGATACTTGAGATTTGCTACAATGCTACTCTACTAGATATTGTTTTGTTTGTGCGTGGTTTGTTTGTTAAATATCAATGTGAGAATTGACTCGAACTTCTTGCATTTTATCATGTTTATATAATGTAATTTTGAACTTGGGTTATCTTTGACTTCATCAAATGTCAGAAATGTCCGTGAATTTGACGTTGTCCCATTACATATAAATATATCCATGTGGGAGTTATTTGAACATGCTGCTATCTTACATAGTATATTGTTTAGGATATTCTGCAGTTTGGGCAAATGATCTGCTTGATTAATCAATATGATACCCATTATTGTTCCGCTATCAATTGTGTCAAGGAAATTTGTCCGACAATAACCACACAGTAGCTTTAATAAAGTTCAACGTGAGTGCATGCTGATTATAGGCCTCATGTTAGGGTACCATCAGACATATCTAACATACATTACACGTATGTGATACATTATATCTCAAACATCGATACATCTTCAGAATACATACAAATATAATGACAAACTGCTTTACAAATTACTCATAATTTGCAATACCAAAAATAATCGTCTGTCAATTTTTTTTTTTATTCTTCTTGGCTTTTATTTCTCCTATCCTTGATTTCATTTGTCTCCTTCTTTTATTTGAGCAGCAGTGAACCGTTGATTGACCCTACGGAGCACCATCTGTGCTCGTGTATACCTATGTTTACTCTGGCACCTAATGACATTAGGAATGTTAACAAAATTATGTCAGATACTAATACTGCATAAGCATTATCATGTTCAAACTAAATATCGTGTTGTACATTGGTACGGACAATAACAGCTTGCCGACCTCATTTATTGTAAAACTTACTTTTATTTAATTACTAATTTAGACGCTGAATGGTGTAGATTATGCGGTTGCAATCCTTATTGTTGTTATATTTGTGTATATAACTTAAATGTACGCATAATTTTTTATCATACAGCTGCATATGAACGAACCCTATTTATATTCACTACCAACATGACCAAGTACGCAGTTACGTAACGTGTTCGGACAGATTAGAGGGCATTTGAAATATTGGGGCACACACTATGACTTGTATTAATTTATTTGTATATTGTATTCCTCCTTATGTTTGTATTTTCTTTTCAAATCACACCAGAACACCCTCCTTCCCCCAAATACAATGTAGCTACGCAATTGCATGGACTAACGTATTGAAGAAGAAAAAAAAAATAAAACAATCACACCATCATAATAATAGTCATTATGTTACATCCATTTTTCCACATGCTACCCTAACGTATAATAATAATAATAATAATATACACTATTTATATAGCGCCTATCACGATTGATAATCATCTCTAAGCGCTTTACAATTATATTATTACCCGGTCATATGATACAATGCAAACCAGCACACATTGTATGCACCATCTCTACTACTCCCTGTGGAGTATTCCTTCCAAGCGCTCAGTGGGCTCAAAAGCGCGCGCTCTACCGATCTTGCCACACCACATCCATGCACATGTAACTCTACATTCTACAATGTATAAGAAGCAAAGGAATTAATGTTAACATGATTAAACATGTTAATTTATTAGTTTTTGGCTATACATCCGCCGGTACTGAAATAAATAGTATGCCCCCCCCCCCCCCCCCTCATTGGTCACACTCAACCCCACCCCACTAAGGTCCGGTTTGTTCCTGTATCATGCAAACTAGCACCTTGACTACGGGATTCTTGGATTAGTAACCCTTTCCCTTGTACAGTTTTCACGCCTCATACATTTGATACATCATGGATTACCGGGTTCCCGAAGGTAAATCTGTTAAAAGAAATAAATAAATATATACGTTAATTTGTACCAATTGTTGCCAACTCTTTCTGGAGCACATGCTAATTTTGATATCATTCCAACTTGGACATTAAAGGGATCATAGTCACTTTGTTGACATGTGTAACAACATGATGAATGGTACATGAATGATACAATGTATACAGTTGTTTTTATGTTATGTTATGTCCACTGGGTATAGTGTGAATTTTTAAAAATTTAAATGGACGTTATACAAATGGCCGTGTAATGAGCGAAAATGAAAAGTGATATTCACTTACACATTGCACTGACTTTGTACACGGTTACGAATATCCAGTGGATAATTTAACATCTGAACAATTCAATCATGTCAATTGTAAATATCTTTTTAACGAAAGGGAAATTCGAGAAAAAAACGAAAACTGTCTCGTGCTTCTATTGTTAATACGAATACAACTAGGTATGAGGGAACCGCTAGAATTCCAATTGGATTTTTTTAGGATTTGGACAATGTTACTAGATCCCTTTAAACACACGGTCGGATATACTAGAACAAACGTGCCAAAACTGTGTCATTCACATGTAATTCAAATATAAATGTTCGATTTTTGTTTTAATCAAGCAAAGGTAGATGCACTATAGTTTACCTTACTCTCTATTTTAAAGGTCACGTTGCAGTATATCCCTGTTTCATGTATTTATATATTTACGCATGTCTATTTGATGTTATTACTTAGTAGTAGATTAGTCGTTCTTCTTCTTCTGGTGATTCTGCTCAGGAGCAGGTCCTTATCACCATCACACCTCTCTTCTCATGACTCTTCTTTTAAAGTCTCCATATGGGCCATTCGTAACAGAATCCAACATCATGATGCGTTTCCTTCCTCTTGATCTCTTTCCTGGTATTCTTCCTTCCAGTACCAGTCTGAGCAAATTGTTATGTCTGATGCTGTGTGCCACCCATTTCCTCTTTCTGCTCTGGATGATTCCAATTAGTTTCCGCTCTTCTCCGACTGTCTCCAACACTCTTTCGTTGTTGATTCTATCTGTCCATTTGATTTTAAGAATGCGTCTCCAGCACCACATCTCAAAGGCTTCCAATCTGTTGATGTCTGATTTCATGATGGTCCATGCTTCAGATGCATAGAGAAGGATGCTCCATACCAGGGACTTCACTAATCTCTTTTTCAGATTGAGATTTATGCTCCGTGTGAAAAGTTCCTTCCTCTTCATGAAAGCATTCTTTGCCATTCCAATTCTAGTTCTGATCTCTTTCGAGCATCTTCCACTTTCGCAAAGCACGCTTCCCAAATACTTGAACTCTGTAACCTGTTCTAATATTTGTCCATTAATACTGATTCTCAGGTTGGATGGCAGTTTTCCAATCTTCATCACCTTGGTTTTCTTGATGTTAATCTTCATTCCATATTGTTCGCTGGTGTTATTGAGTTGTGTTACCATTTCTTGTAGTCCTTCTTCAGTGCTTGTTATCATTGCCTGGTCATCTGCATACCGCACAGCTTGAAGAGAGCAGCCACCCACTGTAATGCAGTCTTCTACTGTTTCAAGTGCCTTATTGACCATTTCTTCTACATAGATGTTGAATAGTAGAGGTGAGAGTGGGCATCCTTGTCTCACGCCTCGTCCAATTGTGCCTGGACTTGACTCCTCTCCATTGACTCTGATTGTAACTTCTTGGTTCATGTACAGTTCAGCAATGAGCCTTCGGTCCTTCCAGTCTACTCCAATTTTCTTGAGTATCTCCATAAGCTTCTCCCACATCACACGGTCAAAAGCTTTCTCAAAATCAACAAAACAAACGTATATGTCTTGATTGTGTTCAATATTTCTTTCACTGAGGACCCTCATCATTACAATGGCTTCTCTGGTACCTTTCCCTCTACGAAAGCCAAACTGATCCTCTCCTAGATATTCTTCTGCTTTTGCTTCTAGCCTACGATGTATTACTTTTAGCATAATTTTTGATGCATGTGATATTAGGCTTATGGTCCTGTGTTCTTCACATTTGTTGGTATTGGCTTTCTTCTCTATAGGAATCAGAATACTTTTCTGAAAATCAGATGGCCACTTTCCTTCATCGTACATTTTCATACAGAGTTCTGTTAGTTTTTCTTTCCCTCCTTCTCCAAGTATTTTGATCAGTTCTGATGGGACGTTGTCAGTTCCTTCAGCCTTGCCCGTTTTCAGCTCTTTCAGCGCAATTTCTATCTCTGCTTTGAGGACTGCAGGGCCAATTTCATCAACATCAAGTGTCAGCTCTTCTTCCAGCAAGATTATATCCGGCTTGTCTTCCTTAGCATAGAGCTGTTCGATGTACTCTACCCATCGTTTCTTGATGTCATCCTGTTCAGTCAGAAGCTCGCCTGTTTCGCTGAGTACCCCTTTCTGTTTTACAGCACCTTTCTTCTGTTGACACAATCTTCTCACGTGTTCATATACCAAATCATGTCGGCCTCTCTGTGCTAGCTCTTCCAGCTCCTTACATTCTTGTTTCCACCACTCATCTCTAGCCGAGTCGGTTACTCTTCTCAGTTCATTATTCAGTCGCCTGTACTCCTTCTTGGCATAATCTGTGTCCACATTTTTCCATTTCCTTCTTTCGTCCATTTTGTCTAGCATTTCCTGAGTGACCCATGGTTTTTTTCCTTTTCTTCTAGATTCCTTGCCAATATTTTGCATTGCACTAGTTTGTATGGCGTTCTTCAGTCTTTCCCATTTTTCTTCTACTGTATCAGCCCTGTCTTCATCTGTCTCCTCTATAAGAATATGTTCAACTGCCTCTCGGAACAGCTGGCCTTCTGGCCCTTTAGTCTTTTCCCGATTCCAGCATGGTTTTCGCTTACCAATGCATATTTTCTTGAGTTTAATTTGCACCTTCGCAACTACAAGATTGTGGTCTGTGTTGGCATCTGCACCTGGGTAGGTTCTGGCATCCAGCACACTATTCCGGTATCTCTTTTTGACTAGGATAAAGTCAATCTGGTACCTACGTACATCACCTGGTTGTTTCCATGTGTATCTATGTCTTTTGGTGTGTTCGAACCAGGTGTTTGTGGCAAATAATCCTGTTCTCTGACAGAATTCTGCTAGTTTGTCTCCTCTGTCATTCCTATTTCCAAGTCCATGCGGGCCAACTACATCTCCATCTCTTCCTTCACCAAGACTCGCATTCCAATCGCCCAAAACAGCTGTGTATGTTTGTCCTTTCTCAGATTTCATAAGATCTTCAATTTCATCGTAGATTGTGTCAACCTCATCGTCAGGGTGGTCTGATGTGGGCATGTAGACCACAATAATAACAATATCAATTGGTTTTCCTTTCAGCCGGACCAATAATAGTCTATCGCTGTGGTATATTACTTTTGTGACACTGTCTGCTGTATCCTTGTCGAGGAGGAGTGCTACTCCTCTACTGCTTTCTGAACCCCCGCTGCTAATTACGCGTACATCATCGCTCATGAAATCATCCTGGTCCTTCCATCGGACTTCACACAGACCAAGTATGTTCAGTTGGTACCTTTCCATTTCTCTCTTCACATTCTCTAGCTTTCCTCGTTGTAGCATAGTTCTCACATTCCACATTCCGATGCGTTTGTAGGGGTTTCGCTGAATGACGACCTGGGAAGCCCTACTTCTCCTGTCACTCCCCCTGCCGGACGCAGCATCATCAACCTGGTTGGTGATCCTGTACACGTCGTTCCCGTTATATTCATTCCTGGTGTGACGCATGATGTTCTTGGAGATAAATACAAAAGGTGAAGTCCCCAGTCCTCTTCCAACCGCAGCAGTGCTGATCCTAATTGCAGCATTGACCCCATCCGTTAGCCCACATTATACCTGGACTCGCATGGCATCTGAAGCTTCTGCCGAAAGGTTCTTATCATTGTCCCAGTCGCCTTTAGCTTCGACACTCGCCCTGCTGACCGACGAGCCAACCGTAACCCTGGTGAGGAGGGCTGACAGGTGCTACACCTTGCCCAAGGGTGACCTGAAGCAGTTTAACGTCATACTCAGGACAGATTAGTCGTTATGATGTTGCAAATGTTTCGCATTATCCAGTGTTTATATGTATCTGTTGGTTCGTCACCATTACGTTAGCAACCACTGAAATTGGGACGGAAGGCTTTTAGCCACATTTATTCAGTTAACTTTGTCCAAGCCCTGGCTTTCCCGGGGTGGCAATTTATTCACTTTGTTATGCTTCTATCGTATACTTTATTTGCCAAATAAAATTATCATAATAATAATATACAAAATCACCGTTGCCATGTAAAAGTCTACATAGAGGCCAGGGTTTGAAGAGGTGTTCTGGTCTAGTGGTCAGATCTCCGCTCTTCTCCCTTATTGGTCCGGGTTCGAATCTTGGCTGCGTCTATCGGAGGGTGACGATAAAAGGCGGTCCCAGTCGTAAATATTTAATCATAATAATTTAACGCGTCTGCAAAAACCAAATATCCAACTAACCAACCGGTGTACATTTCCGTAGCTACTTACCCTAGACTGTATTTCTTTCTTTCACATGATCTCGTTTCATTAATAAATAAATGTACTCATTTGAAATAAAAACATTATAATTTTACAAAAAATACAAATCAAATGGATACAAACATAGATATGTACTGCAACATTGTTGTAATTATGAAGCGTGGCATGTTGTGTATTTTTGTTTGTATAACTGAACGTGTTAATCAATAATATATGCCGGCACTATAACAGAATGATGGAAGTTCCCTATCTACTGTTATTTAGATCAGTGAGCAACAGGTTGTCTTTTGAAAAATTGCTTGCTTTTCGTCGTAGAGGACGCATTTGAAATAAAGGATCAGTGACATATTTACTTTCCATAAAACAGTAATCGTTACAAACTTACAACAATCTGTGGTTCCACGCGGAAACATTACAATTATATAAGCCCTATATTTTTTTAAATATTAATATTGCTGAATAATTAATTCTACGATCAATTGTTTATATGTATGCCACGGGTCCCGAAAGAATACTTGCTTTATTTCATGAACGCATACATAGGGAATGTTCGTTATTAGAAGCTAATCTGCGTTGTATTTTGTCTATAATTATCAAGAGTCAGGATATCGAAAATAGTTAAACTCGAAATGATGGCTATCTCAATAATAAATAGTAATTGAGACGTAACATGCATTTCGGCAATGCCAATATAGCTCTCCTACAGCGTGACGATCTTTATTGTCGACTGCAGCTAAACCTTGATGGAGAGCAAATTCGTTACTACGCCATCTGCGGCCAGTCAGATAACATTAGGGGCAATTCCCAGCAGCGCGCTGTCATGGTGTTCGATCTGCCGTTTCAATTCTGAAAATATTTATATGACTAATGCAAACAATTCTAGAATCAGTACATATCCAACAGTGTGTTCACATTGTGTTTACAGTGTGAGTTGGCTTTCACACTGTGAAAACGCTCGGATCTAACATTGTGGTCCATACCGTGAAGAACAATGGGTGATTTCAAGTATGGTGTTTGGGATTGGTGTTAGTTCTTATTAAACACTAACACCGGCCTTAGGTACCATATTTGAGATGACTTCGTGTTAGGATGGTATACAGTGACATTGGGGGATTTAAAATATGGCGCCTAAGGCCGGTGTTAGTGTTTAATAAACACTAACACCGACCCCAAACACCATACTTGAAATCACCCATGTGTTCACATTGTGTTCACATTATGTTCACACTGTGGATGAGTGTGTTCTCTCCGGCAGGAACGAAAAGCTAATGTTATGAGGAATACAAATATTTCGAGGAACTACAGGATAATAGTGACGGTCAACTGACGAAGATGACCTAACGGTTATCCCTCTCTCATAACATAATGATCAAAGACATCTGTTCCAATTAATCCTTCGTTTTGAAGGCCCCTTAGCAATAAGTGTTCAACTTGATCTCATACAATCTCTATTATGTGAGGTTGTTAATTAATAAGGATTAATTATGATTTTAAGACAAGTGTCTGGAATAATTGTAAATGTGTACACCAGACTTCCAGTTGACATGAACCACGTGGGTGTTACGTAATCCCATGACAGAGGATACCCATCTCCACTGATAAGAGACTGCATCAGGGGCGTAACTAAAGGGTTAAGGGGTAAATGCCCCAACCCCATGCATGCCATGTTGGAACTAATATCTCCCCGATCCCCCCCCCCCCCCCCCCCCCTCCCCCTCAGGAACCCTCGAAATCTGTAATAATCAAGTTATAATTATAGTAGTCATACAAAATGGCCACGTTTCTTAGATACAGTAACTAGAAGCAAATGAATATATTTAAAATGTTACTTATTTCACTTGCTGGTAAAAGCTCGAGGCATTTTTTGGAAGTTGAAAACAGTTTTCTGATATAATTGGGAGTTATAACATAACATGTGTTAGAACCTCGTGAAGTGTCATTCCAATCGATGGTTTTATTATTTCAGTTATACGTTTTTAGAAATCTCCCCCACACCGTTCTATGCTCCTTCTCACCTTTCCCACCCTTGCTACGCCCCTATGCATTATACTGAACTGACTTAAGCCCGGCGCAGACAGAGCCGACTCGACCCGATCCGACTGGTTTTAATCAGGCTAGAGTTGGGCCCGGTCGGTCGGAGCAGATTTATCGTGTTGAATCGGCCCCAACTGGCATCCGACTGTCTCTCGACTGGCAAAATGTGTGTCGCGAGGCACTGAAAACTGAGCCGATCGGAATGACAACCAGTCGAGTCGGCTCTGTCTGCGCCGGGCATAAGTTTCTCATCTCGTTATGTTTCTATCTCTCATCTAGTAACCCAAGATGGGATCATGACGAATCAGATCATATCTCCTCATCTATCATGTCTATTACTTGTAATTGCCGACTATTGCGTAACATCTAACGATTGTAACATCTCGAGTATTATTTTGTAGACAGACGAAAATCAAGAGCTTAATTGCGATTCAGACATCGTAAAATGGTGTGAGCGCCTCGATGTTGCTTTTATTGCACGATAAACCTCACAGCAACATAAACGTGGGTGTGTTTCTTATCATTTTGTAAGATACATTACGTACCACACCATCAATACTTAGTCTATTACATACATACGTACAAGTGGGACTATTAGTGACGTAAAGGCCGACTTCATACGAGCGTGTTGAATCGGCCCCAACTGGCATCCGACTGTCTCTCGACTGGCAAAATGTGTGTCGCGAGGCACTGAAAACTGAGCCGATCGGAATGACAACCAGTCGAGTCGGCTCTGTCTGCGCCGGGCATAAGTTTCTCATCTCGTTATGTTTCTATCTCTCATCTAGTAACCCAAGATGGGATCATGACGAATCAGATCATATCTCCTCATCTATCATGTCTATTACTTGTAATTGCCGACTATTGCGTAACATCTAACGATTGTAACATCTCGAGTATTATTTTGTAGACAGACGAAAATCAAGAGCTTAATTGCGATTCAGACATCGTAAAATGGTGTGAGCGCCTCGATGTTGCTTTTATTGCACGATAAACCTCACAGCAACATAAACGTGGGTGTGTTTCTTATCATTTTGTAAGATACATTACGTACCACACCATCAATACTTAGTCTATTACATACATACGTACAAGTGGGACTATTAGTGACGTAAAGGCCGACTTCATACGAGCGATGTTTCTATACGACGATGTCTCTACACTAACTACGGACAGTGCGGAGCAGGAACAAACGCTCTACGAACATGATGAAGATGATCTGCGCGACGATGTCTCTACACTAACGACGGACAGTGCGGAGCAGGAACAAACGCTCTACGAACATGATACGGATGATCTGCGCCTGGCGCGCAGGGAAGGTGACGCGAAATACCAACGCACGCGCAACAACCGGAAACCCAAACTGTGCAAGCAACGCTCCGATTCCTTTATATTCGTCACGAACAAGCGACGTAGCATTCTCATCGAGGACCAGCCGCCGTATCCTCCTCCTCCCAGGTTGCCAGGGGCAACGCGTCGTGCTAGCGAGGACTGCCATCGGTTGCACCACCAGAATGAGTTCTTCAGAGCCACGTCCTTAACCCGACCTGGTGAGTGTCTGCATGCATGAATTGGCTTCAACGACATCACACGGGTTCGTGCTGGTTTATGCAAAAGGGGTCACTCCAAAATTAATACGCACCCATGTAAAACAAGTGTCGAACAAATAACAACCGTGTAGAATAATTTTTGAGAAAATGGCGCGAAGTGAGAGGGTTTCAACACTCGTCATGCTCTATAAGGTCCCTGCTCATGATAAAGCACTTCATGATACAATATATGTTCATACAACGTATATTATATAACGTTTTGTTGCGAACTAGATTGTCGAAAGTATGTCGTCATGCGTTGTAAACCATACACATTAGCTCATTTAATAAACGTCGACACAATTGTATGAAAGTTAGTTTTTCTGAATTATTTATATTTCTCATTATTTGCTTTGCATTTTAGTAGCTTCATGCGTAAATAAATGTATCTCAATTGTGAAAGGAACTACAGCGTCTAGATGGCATAATTTTCACAATTCGGCTCTCTATATGAATTTTTTCCCGAAGAAAAAGAATTTGGCAGTCATTTCTCATGAAATCAATCAATGTTGGGGTAATTAGTAAATATCTAATTGTCCTGGGAACGCCCCTTTTAAATCGCCAAAATGTGACGTCATCTAAAGAACGGACTAATGAACAAAATTCTGTAGATGACACGTCATGACGTAAGCCAATGAATTGTCAATAACATGTCGATCACGCTGCCGATTCCGGACCCTAAATGTGGGTGGGGCGTAAACTGGCTGCTAAGTGAGATTTGCCATCAGAAAACTAGTCTTAAAACACTACTGTGTTTATTTTCATGGATTTTTTTTTCGGCAGACCTATGTTTCAAGTCATCAACTATGGAATAAGTGTCAAAGTACGTTGTATTCTTTAGGTCCTTTAAGGGGACCATTTCGCAAGTGAATGGATGTTGGTGACAGCCTCATAATTCCCCCCCCCCCCACCTCCCATCTGGATATGTCCCCCCCCCCCCCCCCCCCCGGTTAGTCAGATGATTTCGACGATTTCAGTCTATCAGTCCGGATACATGCATAGTATCCTGAGATCAGTCAGATGACATCTTCAGTTCCAGATGGAATCTATACATCAAGCAAGGTACATGTAGTTCCGTTTCGTTAGAATATTCAGCACAAGATAGAACGTGGTCCGGCCTCGTAAATCAGCCGCGCGGTGCCATCTTGCGAACGCATGTGCAAGGTGCACACAGTAAAACAAAATTAAACAACTTTTTAAACAACCAAAAACGCTGTTTAAGCCGGTCCCTCTAACAACCGACAACGTTGTTTAAAATTTTGAACAACCAAGATGTTGGTTGTTCAAAATTCTAAACAATGTTGTTAGAGGGACCGGCTTAAACAGCGTTTTTGGTTGTTTAAAAAGTTGATTAATTTTGTTTTACTGTAATATGCAGCAGTGCACACACACAAGACCTGTTCGGACAGCAGCAGCTATGAAGCAGTTAGAACAGCGCCCTCTACATTTGTACGCATGCCAATCTTGAATCATTCATGTCAACTCGATAATGATGTTCAAATTGTACCGAGTGGAACAAATTCACACGGTATATATTTAACCAAGGAGGTACTAGTTAGTACCTCCTTGATTATTATGCTACTGCTAAGAGAGGGGCTAGAAATTGCAACCTCATTATCTTCCGTAGTATATGAAGTTTGTTTACAAAAATAAACACATATTTGGCACAAATTGAATTGAAACAGTTTACAAACTGTACTCCGAGATCATCAAATGGACGCGGTATTGACGTTGTTTTCGCCTAAGGATGGTAAAGGTCCCATCAATTATATCTGAAACACTGGTTATACGTTTATTTTTAATGGGGCAAATATTTGTCATAAATTCCTTCAGATTGTGTGATTTGAAGTATCTTAAAGAGTCTTTTAATCATTCGGCGCAGACACAATGTTGAAAGGTTTTGCTAGTGTACCGGTGCCACGAAATGGACGCGGTATCACTGTTGAAGCTGTTAGTGGTCTAAAAGTACGACCCCATGCATACATTCACCCCTGCTGTAGGCTGTTTATTATTTGGGCTGTAATTAATCAACCCGTGCATGTCATCCTGTAAAGTGTTGTTCTTTTCTTGAGACACCGTGTAGTGCAGCCGCCACAGATGACAGGATCGATACAGGAAGTTGCGTTGTGAGTTGGAAAGTGGTCCCAGGCACTCCACTTGGACCCCTGTTTGTACATTATGTGAGAATGTGAACCATAATGAGAATCAACCATGTCGTCTGTCAAAGTTTTTGTTTGTTTTGAGACACCGTGTATATAGTGCAGCCGCAGACGCCTCAGATGACAGGAGCGATACAGGAAGTGCGCGTTGTGAGTCGGAAAGGGGTCTCACATGCAGGCACTCTACCTGGACCCCTGATGGTACATTTTGTGAGAATGTGAACCATAGTGAGAATCAACCATGTCGTCTGTCAAAGTTTTTTTTCTTCTTGAGACACCGTGTATATAGTGCAGCCGCAGCCGCCTCAGATGACAGGAGCGATACAGGAAGTGCGCGTTGTGAGTCAGAAAGGGGTCTCACATGCAGGCACTCTACCTGGACCCCTGATGGTACATTTTGTGAGAATGTGAACCATAGTGAGAATCAACCATGTCGTCTGTCAAAGTGTTTTTTTTCTTGAGACACCTTGTAGTGCAGCCGCCACAGATGACAGGACTGATAAAGGAAGTGCGCGTTGTGCGGCGGAAATTGGTCCCAGGCACTCCACCTGGACATGTTGTGAGAATGTGAATTAACCATGTCGTCTGTCAAAGTTTTTGTTTTTTCTTGAGACACCGTGTAGTGCAGCCGCCACAGATGACAGGACTGATAAAGGAAGTGCGCGTTGTGCGGCGGAAATTGGCTAGATTTGCGATTGTTCCTGTAAGAGGCCGATATATAGAGGGCGAGCAGTAGATTGATCGTGCGTTGGGCAACAGCCAGTTTTCTCCTTCCCGAGTAGGATAGTTTATTCCCATTTTAATCCCAGTGGATTGTATTCTTAATGTTGGAATAAGTAACCACCCGATCCTGAGGTGATTAAACATATTATTTATACGGTAGTTAAAAACATTTTATGTAAATTGTGTACGAGGCCAAAATATAAAGGGCGAGCGGTAAATTACATAAACAGTTGTTCTCCTTTCAAATAATTCTATTCCCATTTAATGTTATTCTAAACGTCATAAAAAAAAGTATCCATCCGACCCTTTACAACAACTTATGATTCCATAAGGAGTACATTTTAAAGGTTGCTTCTAGGCCAAAATAGTTATACGCCTGTTATTACTGTTTATAATTTTGTATGATGGTTCAAACAAATATGCATCAAAATATAGCGCTAAACATTGCTAATTAAGTCTTATTAAATATCACATGGTTAAGGCAAATTTGAAGATATTTTCTCATTTAAATAGCCATACACTTCTTGTAATTTTGTTGTATTAAGTCTTTGATTAATGTTGTGCTTGGCCATAATATCCACATAGAAATACGCTAAATCCGTGTTATGAGTAAATCTATAATAAGTGAATATCATAACCCTTTCCGGTCAACGGATAGACACTGCAATAATACCTGCACGCAAAGTACACCTCTCCAACTCCGCTTCATGGGGACATTTCTTCTAGCCAGTCGCCATTTGGGCGCACATAATGCAGCAGGGCTCATTCAGTTCTTTGATGTACATTGTTTGGCCACCCCTCTATCCGTCAAGACGTGCCCCGGATGTGTCCCGGTTAAAAAGCGGATAGGTCACTTAGGACTATTGACATTCACAATGTATGATGTACGATGTGTCGGGATCGGAGGAGAGGGGGGAGGGGGGGGGGGGGCGGGGGAGGGGGCAAGGGGTGTAGTTTTACCCCCGTATGCTCTTTGGGTCAACTAACAAGAGCACAATGGTATGAAATAATGATGTATGATGCGTCGAAAGGAGGGGGGGGGGGGGGGTCGTAGAGAGCAAGGGGTGCGCATTTACCCCCTTGCTGTGTGCCCAAACAAACAATCACAATATTATGTAAGACTTGATAATCAACCTGCTCCCTACTAGATCGTGCACTCCTCGTAGATTAAATACAGGGTGCAGCAGTTCACCGTAAGCAATAGGTTAAAGGAAGGCTTGATCAGCTATGTAGAAAGTCACCCCAACCAAGCCCCCCCCCCCCCCCCCCCCCCCCCCCCATCGGCCCCATCCTAAATTGACATGACCCTTGCATCGATCACCACCATAATGTTTGTGTGTAGGGGATTATTGCTCACTACATAACGAGTCACTCCCAACAATGAAATGCAACCCATCTTGAGTAATCCACGTAATCACTTCATTAATTGCAATTCGCATTCACTTCCTCGACCGGATAAAAATACCCTGTATACAGTAGGTGTATAGTCTATAGGGGCGTATCAAATAAACGGGGCTATAACTTATATTCTATGTGGGATTGTTTGAACCCGCTGCGCCCTTTCTTTCCTCCAAGTTTGAAGATTAATAATGAAATGAACAGCATTATGATCATCTTTCAAAGCTAATGTTGTCACTATGATGATGTCTTGCTTGATAAAATAAACAACTATTGTAAATCTTCATTTATTCTTTTTTTGGGATTAGCAATATAGAAATATACACATATTGGCAACGTAAGGCAAAAGTATTTGCAGCATATGAAGTACCCCTCTTTGTAAGTACTACAGTCCATCCCCACCCACCTCTCACCCCCCCCCCCCTCACCCCTCTCTCCTTTTTTTTGTTGGGGGGGGGGGGGGGGGGGAGGGGGGGCAATCCCCGATGTTAACACCTAGAAACCATGTGTGCAGTTGTCAACACCGGGGTGTGGGTGATAAAGTATGGAGTATAACTTGCCTGTCGGTCTGCATCCGTCTACAAACGCAATACGAATTCAGAGGATTATGAATATAAGTGGGGATTACGATCAGAGTTGATAAAGGTGGAGTTTTTTATTATTACTATTATTATTATCATTTGTATTATTGCGATTAGGGCTGTGTTTAGGGTAGGGGGTAAAGTTTAGCCATGGGGAATGTGACGTTTCAAGCATCTACCAGGAGACACATTTGTTTTAATGAAACGTATGCCAAATTGGTGAAGACGAAGTGACCATAACCGTGCCGGGTGTTGAGCGGGAAGAGCGCGGTTACTACGTCTCCCGTCTGCTGGAGCTAATTATAACAGTCTAAAATAGAAAGTACCATATCGTCAAGTTTACCTACTTAAAACTACACGCGCGGGACTGAGATGCTGCGAAACGTGAATTAAAGAGTGCCAATATTACGCACAACAACTCACCACGGATAATGACAGAAACGCGATAAATAGACTATGATATGTTTGATATGCCTTCACAGTTTATCTCATTAGGTTCCTGCGTAAACAAATACAGATTTGGACGTAGTATGGATATTCCTATATAAAAGGAGGACGTTTTGTGGAGGATTGAGAAAATCTAATTTCCATCAACCGGCCTCCTTTCCTTACGACTCATTGGTTTATCTTCAAACGTTACCAATGGAAAGCAGAAACTAAAGTGGACAAGATACACATGAATGTGGACGGAGATTTGTTTCAAACTGTTAACAAAAATGTGCTGGTTGCCTCAACATTGACGGATCAACTGACGGAAAACAGACGGGGATCCGTTGCAGTTGAAGGAACGCTGTTGTTGATCTGTTTGAATATATTTTCTGGACTAAAAGTTATTACTTAACACCATCACCATGGATGCGTGGGATAAATACAAGGCGATGGGTAAGTTGCATTAAACAGTTTACAGTCATCCACGTTAAATCGTATTGAAGTAATTTCATATTGAGTAGTTTTGAATAGAAGAGCGTTCTTTATACATTATCTGATCTCGGAACTATAGACAAATCAATAACACCCTTTTCCAGTCATGTTGTTACTAACAGCGACATTGTTGTCTAGTAGCAGTGCTGCACTCTAATACTTTTTGGCGCTGACTTAAGTCAAACATTTCCTTCTGCCACTGAACGAACTGAGCTAAAAATGTATACTTCTTTCTTGAAAATGTTAAAATAGCTTCTCGTTGAGTAACACTAAAGGTGAATGGGAATATTAAAAAGGACTTTCAAACATGATAATGTTATTTGATTAAATAATGCATTATTTACTGTCGATTAATTAGACTGTATTGAAGGTAGTGTATTAACGGTTTGTCAGATTTGTCACTCTGCAGTCCTCGTGAGTTCCAGACCTCTAACATGTGAAGTTGCAACAAAGCTAGTTCGATTTCATACATGTTCCGCTGTTTAATAATTTGCTGACACTGCCTCATAACGTGTATTTTGTTGAAAGGGTGCTGTGGATATAACTTAATCTTTTCGAGTAATGATTGGCCTAACAGGTAGGCTTTCTCACAAATGATGTCGGTCGATAAACATTACGTTTCACTAAGTTAGCCGTGATCTCCACCACGGTGGAAATCAACTCAACCATTTTAATAGCTTTCGTCAACATTCCATGCCCTGTTAACTGCCCCCCGAGACCTAGTGGTATTATAGAGATAATCTCCTCCGGTTACACGCAGTAAACCGATAAGAACGGTGTAAACGGTGATACAATTCTACAAGAGGCACGAATCTCTCAACCTCTCCTCAGGCCTGAGAAGCGGTTATTTTCTTACTTGGGTGAAACGTAATGAATAGGCTAATTCAGGTCCATTCGCCGGTCAAGTCAGTAAGAAAATTGAGTAATATTGGTGCAATTGTTATGCGAGAATATCAGTGGACGTGATGGAGACATGTGTCTCCCCTAACTACCAATGCGCAATATTTGCACACCATAAAATCAATAAGATTCGCAAATTAATTGCGTACAGGTCATATCAGGTCATATCATGGTGAATGTAAGTTTGCTCATGTTGCTCCCGAAATGCTCCCGAAAAAAATACATACCATTATACGTGGAAAATGATTTCAGTTCTTTATGATATGCGATATGAATATTGTTGGGGGATCCGGGTAGGCTCTCTAATTTTTTATTATTTTTTTATTATACTTTTTATACGTCGTGAATGTAACGTGGTTTATTTAGTTTCGTGTATTATGCTGTATAAAATTGTTCTGTATTATAATTATCATATTTAGAAACAGGAATTGTGTAATCATGTGCACATCATTATGTAAGCTCCATCACATTTTGTTCACATAATACAATAAAACAGTTCAAATACGAAGATGACGGTACATTTATATGCAATATACTCTCAAGGACGAAATTTAATATTGTATATAAAAGAAGGAAGAGAAGAGTTATTTCTAGACACTGACTCAACATAGTGTATTCCCCGGATAAAACACAATCCGAAACCAATTATTGCAGTATCCAGTCACATGAAACATTCAAGGAATAACTTTTAAGTCAGTTTTAATGCAAACCTGTAACATTTCCCCCATCAACCTAGTCTTGGAACCAGACTGACCGAATGTACTCACTATAATTTATGTTTGTTCATGTAACGGTTATTTTTGATTAAAGAGATAGTTGAGTTTTGGTAGAGAGGGCGCTAGACTCCTTTTTTGTTGTTGTGAGGTAATGAAAAACTGAGTGTAAAATTTGAAAGAGCATAATATTTAAACAACAAAATCATCTTTGTTTGATCAAAATCGGTTCAGAGACGGCTGAAATATCCATAAATATAACAATTTGTAATAAACCCGGGCCCCCGGGTTTATTAGAGAATTTTGAACCAGCCGTTACAAATTCAAAAAAAATGCTTCCTCTTTTCAAAAAGTTACAAAATAGGTATTTAAATAGTTGTTGGTTATTTCTCTATCTAATCACGATTTCAACAAAGCATCACATGCACAATATTTAATTCAAAATGGTTGAAACCGATGAGTGTTTAGAGAGCGCCCTCTTACGTTTTAACGGCTCTTTTTGAATGATAACATGATCTTTACTACGTCATTTGTAATTTTGTGTTCCTTTCTAGTTATAAATATTAGTTTGTAATGTAATGATGCAGGTTTTGGTTACTAAAATTCAGTTTCACCAAAACTGTACTCTCCTTACCAGAACTCAACTATCCCTTTAACTTTCAGCATTTTAAGTAACGATGAGTCAACACGTGTCGCATTCGATATTAATTTGTGATATTTATTCAATTTGTGATATTTATTGAATTATAATATCCAACATGCATGATACAAACTTATTTTAAGGCTGTGACCACTGGTGATGATCGTTTTATAAAAGGTTACTTGAATAAACTGTGCATGTTAGAAGGCTGGTGATAGTGACTGTCAGTTCTCCATGGAATAACGTTTTATATTTGCGTCACTAAATCTTATAATATAAAATGAGTTATGTAATTGCCGAATTGATTCATCGCCTGCAATGGTTCTATTCACATTTACCGAGTGACAGATAATTCAAACAGCTTGGAGCGTAGGTTACGTTTAAGCACGTGATGTGACGTCAGAGTTCTCTCTTGAGAGTTGGCAAACTGATACGACATATACATATAATTCCTAAAGTCTGTGTGTTCTTATGCTGACTTGGCAACATTAGTTATGTCTGTTTGTGATATTCCTTTGCTTAAAATAGCTGCCCAAATCCCACAAACGGAAAACCAAGAAACACCAGGTGGGCATTAATATTGACACTTGTGGATCTCAAAGTTTTCCGTTGTTAAATTTATAGATGTTCTTGTTTTCCTTGTCAAGTCTACAAGTATAAGAACAATACAATGGTAAAACATACACATTTTACCCATATTCAACAAGGAATGTAATATTTTTAACTTTTCAAACCTCAGCCAAATGTTATTTTCTCTATTTCATTGAAAGAATTATTCCGATTCCCTTGCAACCTTTCCCATTATTTCGTTTGTGTTACTATCCAACGGCAAAATGTTAAATTAAATAATGTATATTACTGTCAATGTTCACTATCAAATCTCAATGGTGTTAGCTCATTTGTTCCTAAAATATATATTTAAAAATGTTAGTATATGATTCCCAGCCGCATAAGCACTAAGTATAGACAAATATGTAACTTAACTCGGTGTTTGATTAGTTGAATTAGGAGATTTAATTAATAAATGTATCATTACCATAAGTATAGTTGTGTGTACATTATGTTACATTTATTACAGTTTGTTACTATTATAGTCACAATAGGCATACTGATTATAATGGTAACACTGTAATTTTTTGTTTCTTACACTGAACTTTATTTTCGAATTATGCTAGTAAAAATGTGACGTTAAAACCCCCAAATGTTTCCATCGTACAATTATTATATCATCTCTGTCTAGCTTGTTCATTGTTTTTCCTATTCAAAATATGATATTCATGTATGTGTAGACGATGTGGAAATGATATTAAATTAAATTCGATTCAATTCAATTATATATAAGAAGCTATATCATGTATACGTTACTATAACTCGAGTTCAAACCTTCAGCCACGTACAGGAAACAGTGATGGCATTACTCATCCCGGCATTGCACCCCTTGATACGCGCCCCCTCCCCCTCTCCCCCCTGACCCATCCCCACCCGGCTCTAACTACAGCACCACTCCCTAGTCACACATGTATGGCTGACGTGTAGTCTAGTCTTCTTAGACATTTTGATGAACCGGAGATTTTCTACTTGTTTTCATTTGCTATTTGATGAAATTAACCTTTTCTGCAGAGCACATGATAATATGTGTTTACAACTTTGATATGCGAGGAAATTGTTATATAATGTATGCGTATTTTTGTTGTATAGCTAACTTATAAATATTGCTTGCGCCATTGCATATTTAATTGCAATGTTGGTATGCACTTACACCAATTGTATTATATTAATCACGATGATCATTATATTATTAATACACGGCAACTATAGACAAAATATCTGGGCTCACGGGATAGGGAATGATCACATTCGTACCTTGACTATACTTGAACAATCATACATATATTACTTCAAACCCTCCCCACCCCCCACCCCCCCCCCCCCCCCACCCCCACCCCATACACATACACACACACACACACACACACAGTTACAAGCGCCTTCGAGACTAATTAAGTAGAAGGAAAATCAAAGTTCCAATACGGTGCGGTTACGTGCAGGCAAGATGTACTTTGTTTATTAATATCTGACATCCGAACTTTTGATTAACAAGCAAGATTATGGTAGTTTGACCCCACCTATATCATTTCTTAGTTTGAATAAGATGTACACAGAAACAACACGAAGACTTGATATAATTATGGACTAGAATCTCCAGTGTTTAATATTGCATTGCGCCCTCTGCGTTATGTACAAAAACAGTAAAGGGACTGGACTTCCGTAGTCGGGATCGATGCACTTGACTCCGGGCCAGCATGTACCTGGATCCAATCCCGGTCCCGTTCCCGCGGGAAAACTCTATTTCTATTCCATTATACCTTCCCCTTCAGGCGCATCTACCATCTACTGAGCAGTATTCATGTGCGTGCGAGCGTCAACATATTTTTCACATTATAATGTGATGTTAGTCTTGTAAAACACAATTTTCTGTTTATAACGAAAGGTCCGACGAATACATACATTTAGGAACCATATGTAAACATGGTACGTGATTCAGTCATGCACTTTTTCGGATGCGTAGAGTAGTACGTGTTTTGTATCTGTTATCGAAACTATAAAATTAGTGTTATTCAATTTTTATGGCTATGATTTATTTCTTAAATTGATTGATATCCATTGTCGCAAAATCAGAAACTCAAAAATTATATACACAGGTGCATTTTCTTGAAACAATCCCCCAAATCATACTTCGAAAACTCGTCTGCCTGTTTATACATAGAAATTTGAAAATACGCAAACACACTCACATATACACTCACGCACGCACGTACACACATACAAACACAATGCACATAAAGTAGACACTCCTATACATACACGAATTAACGCAATCAACATACGGCCAATTATGTTATAACATGCGCACATATTCAAAGAACATTCACAAGAGTAAACCTTCACTACTCCCTCCATTATGGCAGGGGTACATATGTTGTTGATTATTATTGTTAAAGCATTGTGTAAATATATTGCTAGCGATTGTATGAAACATACACGCACACATACATGCACGCACACATACATTTGACACATACACGTATACACATATGTTCAAACGACCATTCTGCATATTATTTGTACACAAGGGCACAAACACAAACTAGAGACAATCTTGTTAACACATTCTCGTATATATTGCGTGTATGTCCTGAAACACGGTAAAACACACATAAGCACGCACGACTATTCACTCACAGATACACGTGCATGTGCACATGCACATTAAACATGCACATACTACAGACAGTTTTAAAAGACGTGTTCCATGTTTGTTTGTTTTTCTTCATTCCTACATATTACATTTACAAAACATGATATATCTATCATCACATTGTTGAAAAGGAGCTATCTTCACACTTCCCTCCCTTATGACAGAGCCATTGCATCATACTCCAGTGTTAACATCCATTCTAATATAACACATGTAGCACATTGGACATAACTGAACCTATCAGAAATACATGCGTTATTTTTAAATTCATTTTAGGGTATTTATGTTCAGAAAGGGACCTTGAGGGGTATAATTTGTAAGGGGAAGGGGGAGGGGCAGAGGGGGTGGGGTTAGCCCCCTTTCTTCCCACTCTTATATGTATTTCGATACTCGGGATGTCAGGGTTCGTATTAAATAGTTTGCAGGCTGGCACCGTTATTATGATTATGTTCAAACTTCATGTTAATGTATGCAATGTAGTTTGCCTTTTTTTAAAGAACGGCATAATATGTTGATTTATATTCCGTCTTCGTTTATGTTTGAAGAAATTTAATTAGAGGGGTGATTATAGATAATTGACCTCTGGGTAAGGCGCGGGAAGGGGCACCGCTGCAGGTACAACGGATATCCTATACAGGGTCTTCAGGAAGTCAGGGAGGCATAGCTACTGGCTTAGATGCAACCACTCTTGACCATAATGGCATATCCCAGCCTCCAGGAGTTCGTTATTCCCATCGGGTATTCTAGCTCTATACCCAGCCATACCCTTGCAGATAAACAGTTCCTATTAAATAATGTCATGCGTGATGATGCTACGTCTCGGATCGCCGTTTTGAACTGGACTAGTTTCTGCGCGCTGCATAACATTGATGCCATAGAATTATGAATAAACAAACCAACCACTCTTTTATAACTGATGCAGAATGTAGTATGCATCGTGCGTAGGGTCATCGGGCGCAAGATCTTTCAAGATGGCGCCGCGCATCTGATTAACGAATCCGAACTACCTTTCACGTGATCCATTAAATGTATCGAATTGAACCAAATCACTTGGAATTTCCACCCTTTTTATGGTTAACTTATTAAACATGTTACAGGAAATCTACTTCCCCATCTATTTTTGTTCTAGAATATGAAAGAGAAAAGTTTAAGTTGTAATTCCACCAACAAGTTCAGAAACATAGGTGACCAGAACAATGTTATCATAATTTGACAAATCATCATAATTATGTGTTTATCGGTCTGCAGAAGAAGATAACTTATAATATTGTCTAGAAACTTAAAGGGATGGTGCAGTTTTGGTCACACTGATTTTTAGTAACCAAAACCTGCTTCATAACATTGCAAAATACTAGTTATAACTCCACCATGCTCGAAAGGTATAACAAATTACAAACGACTATTAAAAGAAAAAAGGCTGTTATCGTTCAAAAAGAGCCGTCGAAACACAAGATGGCGGTCTCTAAAAACGCATAAGTTTCAACCATTTAAACAAATTGTGCATGTGATGTTTTGTTAAAGTAATGATAAAATAGAGAGATCATCAACGACTTGTTAAAAACATATTTTTATAAATTTATGAAAAGGTGTTAGTTTTATTTACTTAAATCATCGACTAGTTGTGGAATTCTACACAATTGGATATATGTATTGATATTTCAGCTGTTTCTGAACCGATTTTGCTCAAATTAAGTTTATTATATCATTACAAGTGTATGCTCTTTAGAATTTGACACTCAGTTTTGTTATCACCTCACCAAAAATATTCAGTCTAGAAGCGCCCTTTATACCAAAACTCAATTATCCCTTTAAGTGGCTAAGTTCCTATGGCACTATAACAAGTCTTTTTCTGCAGACTCATACATATTTTTTTCGCAGTAATTCTGATTATAAAAGTTGAATACAAATATTTTGGAAGGAAGCATATTTCAATTGTTAAAGTATGATTTGAGTAATAAAACTAATCACTTTTATATATCAAAGGATTGTGTGTGAAAGTACTTGGTTCCCTTTGAAATATCATAATTTGACTGTTTCCCTGCAGTGAGCGGTCGAGCCCCATCTTATACAAATTAATCTTAACTATGAATATTATTCCATCCCGCTGTTTATACTGCACAATGGAAATATGTTCTAGCATATTACGAGTATGTAAGACAAAATTAAAAAGTTCATTGTTTTTATAATCATGAGGTCATGTTATGAATTTTGGCAAGAAGTAGGGTATTGTGTGAGCTTAAAGGATTGCAACAGCTGATTTGTTTCTCACCGCACCCCCTCTCTCTCTCCCCCTCTCTAAATTAAAAATTCACTCTCTCTTCTTCTCTACCTGCCTCCCATTCTTTCGTATTACATGTATTATAACATAAAATTAACATTATCATTTCGCGTGTTCGTGTTGTTACAAAACGCTGTTCCTTGTACAAATTAGAAATGTTACTCAAGAAATATCATCGGTTAGTACAAAACAAAGTGCAAATCATGTTCTGTCATTATACAAACTTTAGCAAATGTTCTCTCCTTTGCTTTTCTCTTCCCATTCCTTCTATTTTGGCTCACTCTCTCCCTTTGTCTTTCCTTTTATTCCTGTTCATCTCTGTATTGTTCTCTCTTGTTATTATCATTAATATCCATTGATTGCGTCCTTCTCTCTCCATATCTCGCATTCTTTCTGCCTGTGCACGATCTCTCAATTTGTAAATCAACCTATAATCGTATTATAATGAAAATCATTTCCCCTAACACCTCTCCATGACTCCAAAACGATTTTGACATAATTGGTTTCATACACATTGGTTGTGTCCAATATATACAACGGGTTAAATTCGAGAGCTATTTGGCAAAGTATACAGTTGGTAATGCCAGTGATTGTATCTGTTGTAGAAACGGGATGGAATGCTGCATTTGGCCGTATTATGTCGATTATGCGGAGATCCATATCTGCCTACACAGCTTTAACCCATACGGTGCAAGTGCCGTTTGTATACATGATGCACATTAGTATAATTATATTACATCCACATAATATGAATATGTCATTAATCTCGGGCGTGGGAAGTGGTTAAGTTGTTAATTCGTGATAAGCCCGTTAGCATGGCTAAGCAGTGAATTCATGCCGAGTTTCAGTTGAAACTACACTTGTTCCACGACATTTATCAGCCTTTGCTGAATTTGCTCTACATGTGTATGTGTTTATGAATTTATATTGTCATATATATTCACCAGCACAAACAGACATCGATATACCATGATTCATTAATGAATATTTTTCTCTACACGATTTGGAAAGTTTAACTTTTACTCAACACTGGTGTCGGGACGTTTAAGTGGAACCATTTGTTGAAATCAGTGAATGTGTATTTTGGTGCATGAGAACCTCAAAATATTAGAACGTTAACTGTTTGACTAGTGAAATGTCGTAATTTCTGCGAATAAGATGGTTGTTGCTAATATATTAGCAGTGTAAAATTCTACCGCCAGCTTGTAAAAATATTCGTTTGGAAATCCGTAAAGGAAATGCAGTTATCATTTTAAATCGGTACATATTACTTTCCATCAAACTATCATTATATTCATTTGGTTAAACGATGCATATGGGAAACAAATTGAACACGCATTCATGTTATGCAAATGAAATGTTTTAAGAGGAACCATTCATTGTATTTGTTATGATATTGTTTCATGCAAATTTTTCCTGGAGGATCACAACTATGTTAACCTTTAACTATATCCGTCTATGTTTCTCTACAGGAGTGACATCATTTTGTTTCCGTTAACAAGTTGCGTGCCACAAAAAAAATGTATTGAATAGAAAGCCAGCAATACTTTAACTTCCTGATGCTACTGTTTTCGGCTATTCGTCTATTTAACTGTTTAATGGCTATTAAAGTGATCCATAAACTTTATATGTATTTCTAAAGATGAGATTTGAGACTTTAATCATATACCACATAGAATCATATGCGAGATTTTCATAGGAAAGGATGTTATCTAGTGAAAAGGAGTAAATTGGTGTCTGAATTAATCCCGGTCGTTCCCGTGAAGTATCCGAATTCGAATACTATTGAGGATTTAGTATCCGAATTTGGATTATATCGACTACGGTCGAACGCGTCTACATACACTTTAAAATTAAATCTTAAAGGGATAGTTGAGTTCTGGTAGAGAGAGTACAGTTTTAGTAAAACTGAATTTTAGTAACCAACATCTGCACCATTACATTACAAACTAATACATATAACTCCACCATGCTCAAAAGGAATTACAAAATTACAAACGTCTAATTTATTGCCTGTTATCATTCAAAAAGAGCTGTTTAAACTAAAGAGGGCGCTTTAAAAAAGCATTTGTTTAAACCATTTAAAATAAAATAGTGTGCCTGTGATGTTTCGTTGAAATAGTGATTAGATAGAGAGATAATCAACAACTATCTAAACACCTCTTTTGAACAATTTTGAAAAGAGGAAGCATTTTGAAACGAATTTTAATGGCTGGTTCAAAATTAGCGAATATTTTTTACAAATGGATATGTTTATGGATATTTCAGCCGTTTCTGAACCGATTTTGATCAAATAAAGTTTATTCTGCCATTAAAATGGTAGCTCTTTCAAATTTGACACTCAGTTTTTCATTATCTCACAAAAAAATTATTTTGTGTAGCGCCCTCTCTACCAAAACTCAACTATCCCTTTAAATCCTAATTTAGAAGACCCTTGACCAGCCCATGACAAATCAGAACCTATTTTATTCTTATGTTAACATAAACCAAACACCCCAGTACAAGAGAAGTGTGATAGCCCCAAGTGACTTTGGTTAAATCTGGGCAAATTAATGGGTCTCTTTAATGTCGAACTCTTCTTCCCGCAAACAGACAACCGGAAGTAACTGCTCACAGGGGGCTGTCGGGAATGTTTAGAAGTAGGAGTGTTGAATGTTTTCTTGCAGTGATTAATCTACCGCGCAAAGTGGAGAGATTCGTACAAGATTCGTCATATTTTGGAGCCCCATTTGTGTCATTGTTGGGGATATTAGAGCGGATTTGAGGCCGATTAGATAACTCGAAAATTAAGCAAAATTTGTGTAATCATTTGACTTACGGAATATATTACATTGTTTTATTGAACACATCAATAAATATCGAGGCTGTGACTTTGTGTATACTTGTCTTAGAGTAGAGGTCCTGGTTAATATCATTTTAATGTATCGCAACTTTCTGATATTGCACATCAAACTGTCGGTCAATTATAAGCATTTTGTGCGTTAATGGAGTATAAATCACTGTGTAACAATTTAATACAAATTGGATAAAATTATATGTTAAAGTGTGGTATTTTACCTTAATTGCTTTATAGATGTCTTGTTTTGAGGCAGATTGGATAACATTATTTAGTTCTGTCATATCATTCTCTCCTTTATGTATTTCCCTCATCGCGTTGAGGCAAATTGAATAACGCTTACTTCTGACAACGGATCGTCGCAATTGAGGCCGACTTAATAACGTTTCATGCAATACTGTTTTAATTATCCATTACGTTTTGACGCTAGAACACTCATCGTGACAGAGCTCAGTACAATATCATGCTGATGTCTTCTTCTTGTTCTTCCTTCACTTTGTCGGAGATCAGCGGACCTGGGTCGCAGCTGTGTTCATAAAATAGCTGTAAAATAGCATCAAAGACGTAAGGCTTAAACCTTAAATCCTATGAAACACGCGTGTAGAACATGAGCCATGCACATTAATCTGGAAAGTGCAAGATAGTTGCACGTGTATTAAAGACATTTCTATAGTTTGCGGAGGTTGGAGCGTTCGGGAGGAGATACTGAACAGCAGTACTTTCAAAGTACCTTAGGCTCACGTTCGTATCATGGTCCACGATGGCGGAACGGTATGTGTACAGTAAGAAAGCGCGGGAAGAGTTGGATGCTGCTAAGAACATTGCCGATCGCATAGCGACGAGAGGGTGGTGTAACAGCATCTGCCAAGGGAGGGAGTGCAGTGCGTGTAAGTACATCAGCAAAGCACTTTATCCAAGTTTGTTGCATTTGACTGGAAGGAATGTATTACTTGGCTGCAGCCTATTAAATAACATCTCGTATAGTACTGGATAATAATGTCTAGATTGATAGCGTAATCTAAATCATAGACCAAATTAGTAGTATTATCATCATTATTATTATTATTGAATCGATACCGAGATAAAAGCCTGAACAACATCGTGAAAGAAACACGAATAATTTGTTGGTAAACGTTCCAACTTAACGAAATTAAAAATGACATATTATACAATTCATTAAACATTTGCATTTTTGTTTTCGTTGATTTGGTTTCTTTGAGAAATATACAATTATGGAATTACAGGGCTTGCCAGAAATTTTAAATTCAATACACGTTGCAATCACAGAAGAAGACCGGCTTACTATTGCATGTACCTTGAAATGTTTTCCGTAACCCTTTATCAAACCATTCTCCATGCAACCTCGAAGTTTGTTCTCCCCAACATAGCACAAAATATAGTTTATGTATTGTAAGTATCGATTCGTACGTTTTATAAAAGGGTTAATTGTATGACTTATCTCCAAGCCCGCCCTTAAAGTGCATGCAGTTAAGTATGTTACTGAAACAGTCTATTGCTGCTATGTCTGGTAAGCTCTATTGACGTCAATGGCAACCTTTGTTAAATAGGTCTACATAACATTGACATACATGTATAAAGTCAGTTATTTAAACTAGTATGGACCCCGACACAGTTGATAGAAAGTTTGTGATGAAACATACCTGCGTAATGTAAGAATTTTATATAAGCTGTCATTTGATTCGTGAACTAAATCTTCATGACCTTTTGACAATGTTTAAAGAGGCCTCAAAGCCCAGCCCAGGTATTTGTTTTCATTTGTGTATGAGTAATACCTCTAGAAGGATATTTGAGCATTGTGAATTGATGTGACATTTCGAATCACATTACTTCTCGGTATGATATCGAGTACTGATTTTTTTCCAGTGAAGAAAAAATAAAGTAATAACTGTTTCTTTTGATGACCTGAGTGCGTATAGCTACTTAACATTCAGTGTTGGGAAAGGCTTAATGTAATCATAATTAATTTGTCTCTTCCATTTTGCATTTCGTATTCTTGTTTTGTGAAGTTTTTAAAGCTTTTGATATGAATCATGGTTAAGTTTGTACACGATTATGCATACACGTCACTTTGTTATCAAATATATAACATCGACCTGCCTTTGAAGTCACAGTGATTTTGTGTTGTCTTTTTATAACCGTTTCTGCTTTTCTCTAATAATATACCGGTTCTCTGCTATGCTTAAATTGCTTGCGTTCTTTATTAATACTGGATGCTCCTAGAAAACTAAACATCTGGCAGAGGATTTAGCTGACATAGCATCAAATCATATATTTTACAGGTTGATTCAAAATATGAAATTGTATTTATTACAGTCATGTATGCGGTGCATGCTATATAATTAGTAAGCTTGAGAGTTTGTAACTAGGTTGTAAGGCAGGGAACACACATACTGTTATTCAATATTTCTTTTAGCCACCCGGCTTATACATTAACTTTTTGCCTACATGTACATTTCGAATGTATTAATCCTTTGTTTTTCGCAAAAAATGTATAGTTTTGCAAAAAGCTTCTTCTGCACTCCACCAACACAATTCGTCCAATACCTGACATAATTGCAACTGTCCACCCACGTGTTGAGTATGTCTTTTCTCTAGCGGCTAATTTCCGCCCACCCCCTGTCACATAGAGTTTATCAGGCCACATTTAGAAATTAAATCAAATGTGACTAGAAATCGTGAGCTTGACCTGGTATGATGCGGTATTTGGTATTATCCCATACAATTTGAGAATTTGTTGCCTCTGAAATTATTTAGTATTTTGTCTTATTCAAATAACTTAATAAAAGATTTGATGAAAAGAATGTGGGTGTACACACTATTTCGTTGTAAAATTGGTTAAGTGTAATGGCAAAGAGTTAAATAATTTCTGTTTTTAATGAGCAAAATGTCAACGTCTTCATTGATACACCGAAATATCTTGTAATACTTAGTTGGGCTTTAATAGGATACGGACTCGTATCATACATGTATTAAATTAGGGGTAAATATGTATATTATAATAAAATAATCCATACTATTATTTGTATAAAACCGACTTTTTGTGTAATACCTATCATACATATACCCTGTAGAAAGAAAGTTGAAAGTTAAAACTAAAGTGTTTGCACTAATCATATATAGATATAGTAACTTAAAATGGATGAATTATACTGTATTGTATATAACCGACTTGTTGTGTACCACCTATATGCATTCACGCTGTTCAGAGAAAATTGAAAGTTGAAAGTAAATTGTTTGCATTGAGTATATGAGATTGTAATCAGTTTGTGAACTGGATTATTGCGTCACCGGAAGGAGCCATTTATCACGGAATTCATCAAATTATTTAGTAATGTAGGTCAACAGATATAGATACAATTTATAATTGAAGAATATGATCGAAGGTTTGTGGCCGTAATACAGCTTATGTTAATATCGTACGTAGGATCATCAGCAATTGTATATACATCTTCAAAGTGTCTACACAAGTTATATTCTTTGTAAAAAAAAAAAAAGTTTCTTAATCGTGTTTGATTTCACAGTACGTTGAATAAAACATACGTGGAAAGTTCACGTCGAGCAAATTGGGCAACTTTTGCAATAAACGATGAAAAGGTCGGTTCAAGCTTTGAGGGATAGATTTCCTCGTATTAAAGTACACAAACGCATTTTTATATCACGTGACAATCAAACTTATATATCGTATTATAAGAAAGAATTCGGGTCATAAAGTTCAAGTACACACCCTCTAATCACGTGATGTAATATGACACTACAAAGACATGCAATCCCTTCCTACGTAGACTGTATGCACTGCGCGATGATACAAAGACTAAGTTTTCTCGAAAGGAATATGTTCATGCATAAAGTTCACGACCACAAACTCTCGTCAAGTGATGTAAAATGACACCGAGAAGGCACGTGGTCCCTTCCCTTGTATTAACAAAGACATTTAAGTTATTCAATCAATATATTGAGGCTTAAAGGGGTAGTTCAGTTTTGGTAGAGAGGGCGCTGCACATCACAATTTTTTTGTGAGGTAATGAAAAACTGAGTGTCGAATTTGAGAGAACATGCACTTTTAATGGCAGAATAAACATTATTTGGTCAAAATCGACCCGGAAACGGCTGAAATATCAATAAATATATCTGATCTTATAATTATTTGGGGCCCAAATAATTAGATGATTTTTTCAATGAAAAAAATGCTTGCACTTTTTCAAAAATGTTCAAAAGCGTTTTTTAAATAGTTGTTGATGATCTATCTATTTAATCATTATTTCAATAAAACATCTCATGCATAATTTTGTATGAAAAATGGTTGAAACCAATGCCTTTATATAAAGCGCCCTCTTGTGTTTTAATGGCTCTTTTTTAATGATAACGGGATTTTTACTTAGTCGTTTTTAATGTTTAATACCTTTCGAGCATGGTGGAGTTATAACTATTACATGTAGTTTATAATGTTACTGTCCATGTTTGGTTACTAAAGTTCAGCCTTACCAAAACTGTGTCTACCCCTTTAAAGTTCGCGAACACACGTTTTCATCACGTGATGTAAGAAACCACGTAGAAAATGTGATGATACCCTTTCTCATATGGGGTCAATATTTTATGTCTATCATTGTCTGTCTAGCAGGATACAATCCATATGCGCATGCTCAGTAGGTCTCCTCCTGTGCCTGATACGTGATAAGTGACCTTTTTATTAACAACGTGAATGAAAAGAGGTAAGGTTATGGTGGCGTCACACCGACCTACGCTTCTACTGCGTTCTAGACAATAGCTGATCACAATCACTTGAATGTATAATTATCTGCAAACTGTCTTTTGTTCAATTTGGATCTGAATGGGAAGATTATCTCACATGTGTCAATAGATATCCTTCCATGAATGCACAGACAATAGCTCGCTAAACAAAAGATTAGGTCGCCAGAGTTCTGCGTTTGCTTTCGACATGTCCAAAACAAGCGTAGCTCTTCCACGACCTCATATCTGCTCAACTTTTGTTCAGGGAGCCATTGTATGTCCATGCATGAGAGGCTATCCTTTCACCCATGTGCGATAATTCTCCCATTCATTCGTCATTTAATACTTGTTTGTACAATGCTTTGCCTCCCACTGCCAAATGTATGAATAGGGATTAGGAGCGCAGCGAGAGCGCAGTGCAAGCGTAGAGGTGTGACGGGGGTATTACCGCAAATGATAGTAATGCTATCCCTTCTTATTCGTGAATATAGCACCATTGTACATGAAATAAATCACGAGGAAACATGCATAAAGCTATTTCTTTCCACAGGTTATCTAAAACATTCGGAAAGATCGTCCCACTATTAACATGATTCGAAACGATTCGGGCTGGCTCTCGTTTAAATATTGACCATATTGACCATACTGTGCATAGGCGTGACATAATTATTTAAAGAGTACCACCGCCTTAAAATAATATTCTTATAAATAAAAGGCATCACCATACTACAACATTTGTGTATGGATCTGCATACGAAGACTTCTTTTTGTCTAGGACGATTCTATTGTCTCCAAACGTACGCGTGAATAGAATGTGCGCACTCCCAGACGTTTGGCGTGTACGGAACCATAATGATTCCGTAAGTGGTGGTAATAATTGCATTTTGTTATGAATTACTCAACCCTATGCTAAGTGTTGGGCATATATTTGATATCATACATCCATTCCAAAACATATAATTATGTGTTGTTCTTTGTCTGGTGGTCCCCTTTAAGGGGGCTAGTAGGCTACAAAGGAGGAAATATATATATTTTCTGTTGTAACACTAGCAGTTGAAACACTAATTTAGATTTGTGTTTGTTTGTTTGTTTGTGGTCTGTATGAGTTTTTCGTAGTCAGGATATGGCCAGTGCATGCAGTATACCGCATTTTAAAGACGGTAGACGATCTAGTGTATGCGACTTCGTTCTGAGTTGCTGAAATAGAGAGAGAGAGTGGGCTTTGAAATTCTTTATAAATTTATAATCTATTCATCCTGTACTACTATCCCAAATGTATAGCTTTTAATGTTATGGACAAGGTCGTTGTTCGAATACGATATGGTAGTGCGGGCGTTGACGACGTATTTCCTATTTGTTGTGACATTCCTGTCATTTGTTATGATATTGTAAGAGTTGAATGAATCAATTGGTTTTGCCATGACTAAGTACGACTGTACGGACGTAATATTGTAATTTGTGTGTCTGTTTTTCTTTGCCATTAGTTCACACCATGTTATCCATTTTCTAAGAAAACGTTTCGGATGAAGAGGAGTCATTATTTCTTTTAGTAAGATGGAAGCTGGAAAATTGAAGCTTTAAAGGGATCTAGTAACACTGACAAAATCCACAAAACTTACTTACAATCCTAGTAGTTCTCTAATACATTACTATAAGCGTATTACAAATATAATCATATAACATGTTTCGGTTTTCCAAATTTTTCTTTCGTTAACATGACATTTACATTTAGGTATTCTGATTGTTAAAATAATATCATTTCCAAAGTTACAACTTTGTACATAGACAGTGCAATGAGTAAGCTAATATCACTTTGCATTTTCGCTCATTACTTATGTCATAATTATGATATTATTCACCCTCAATTGTTTACACATCAATCAGTAGACATCATTAGATCATAGATACACATTTCATCAACCATTTGCCAGTTATTCCACATGTCAACACAGTTGCTAGTCTAAGATTCCTTTACAATCTTGAAACTCCAATAAGATTCCATCTTGCCCCGTAAAAAAGTAGCTATGGATGTAAACTTGTTTCAACCCCTTTCATTACGGAGTAAAATAATATTAATTGTCCACATATTATTTGGTTGTCTTCAGTGTGTAAGAGGCAGTTAATGAATAGATATTCCATGTTGCCAATATCTGTTTAACAAGTGTTTTCCCTATAAATTGTTGTTTTTCCTAAGACATGTAAGAGGAGTCAGTAAAACCAAGATAAGAGTACATTTTTGTACAAGATTTGAAACCCCTGTCATAAGGGAGCAACCTGTGAAGGAAGCCTACATGTCTGCGTGTCGAATAGTAAAGACAATTTATGCTTATGAACGGTGCGAAAGGTCGTGCATGAAACATTCTAGTGAGGTTAGAAAGATTAGTATAATTCTTGGCGTTTCATTATAATCCCTTTCAAAATGGAGTTGAAGGGATAGTTGATTATTGGTCAAACTTAACTTTAGTAACCAAAACCTGCACCATTACGGTACAAAATAATAGTTATAACTTCACCATGCTCGAAAAGTATACACAATTACAAACGACCAAGTAAAACCCCTGTAATCATTCAAAAAGAGCCGTTACAACTCAAGAGGGCGCTCTCCAAAAAGATAATTGGTTTTAGCAATTTTTCATACAAAATTGTGCATTTAATGTTTTGTTCTAATAAAGTTTATTCTGTCATTAAAATTGTATGTTCTTTCAAATTTGACAGTCAGTTTTTCATTATCTCACAAAAAAATATTTTGTGAAGTGCCCCCCTATACCAACACTCAACTATCCCTTTTACAATCGATTACCAAACTTTCCGGGTGTTAAGTTGTATAGCAGGAGACAGCTACTGCTTCAGTACGCTCTGACGAATTTTGCTTCGAAGAAGTATTTTTATCTTCCAAATCACGGTGACATATCTGTCATTGTTTATACCCTTGTAGGAGGGAGATTTGTCTGGGGAATACATGCTCTCTGCATCATAAACAGTATAGCGCCATCTACTGATGTTAATTTACAGTGGCTATCAAAACTAATACATTATTGAGAATTAAAGTTTGCACTCTCCTTCCTACAAGCAAATTATATTGAAAATAACACAATCTGCAAATTATTATTAATAATATTTTGTTTTTGTATAGCGCATTCCCAATTTAAAAAACGATCGATGTGCTTTACAACCTCTCCAATGATATACAGCAAAAATGAACATGTCTTCAAATTTCTTTCAAACAAATAATTAATTAACTTTCATTCGTTGGTGACGATCACAGCAGTATGAAATAAGGCCTTTTATTCATGCAGTTAGTTATTCTTGTTTTTGTATTGAATCTGCAATTATGAGAATTTAAGATGACGAAAAAAGGTTGTTATATATTTACAAACTATCAAAACTAACATTCTTTCCTCTTTTTACCCAAATATTTCAAAAGCGATAACGTCGTTTACCATTCATTGAATTTGCGAATAATTATTTGAAATTATATTTTATCTTTATTTTGTGTGTATTTGAGTGATCACTCTAAGTTATTATTTAACTTTAATACGAAACGCAATATTATCACAAATTCTCTTTTAAAATATAAATTTGATCTTTTGAAATTGCCTCTAAGTATGACATAATTTTATCTTACTTTTGTTTCAACTAAGAACAAGGCAGATATGAGTGAATAGTAAGTTCAAGCACGGGAAAGGACTAGTGTTTCTCAATGTGTACTTCATAATGGAATGAGTAATATATCCCTGTGGAATAATAGTACTATCTTTGTGACCTATTTTTATGCCGTCCGGGGTCAGATATTAATCGGGTCATTAATCCATGACCACACGAATATCCTCCAATAACTGGCGTCGACTAGGAATAAAGTAAGGAAAGAGGACAATTGCCCTTAACCCCCACTCACAATACACACACACACCACAGACACACACGCATACACACACATACGCCCATAACCACATATGCACGCACATACGCACATATATACACACGGGCACAAAGACACAAACGTGTACACCAAAACAAAAATAAGTCCTAGTTATAAACAGCTTAAATCAGTATGCTGATGAATCCGGTTAACAATAGGAATAACTATGAAATTGTTTGAAATGTCGTCTACGGCTTTGAAATGTTATTAATACTAAGCGCCCTCAATGTCCATTCTGAAATACTTAATCTCCTCACCAATTCCTCCCCAACCCACCCCCCTTTTTTCTCTATCTCTCTCTCTCTTTGTCCTACTCTCTTTATTTCTCTATGTTTCTCTCATTTCACCCGACCTATCTCTGGATTATACCTGGCTACGCCACTGGATAGCATGGTTCTATTTCAGTCTATCTCGTAAGCATGGTAAGGGAGCAAGACACAGTTTCTCAATTCCGCCATTTTCTTGACGCGTTTTCCCAAGTCAGGAAGTTGGAATGTTAATAATAGAATCCGAGCTGGAAAAGGGAATCGTTGTAGCTCGGATCCAAGTTTTGAAACCACATGGCTGGTTTATTTTCATAGTTGTCCCATTTGCCTTGTTGTTGTTTTGTTTGGCATCAAACATGAAAAGGTTGTATTTTTTGGTTGTATTAGTATACTTATTATTGTTAACGTTATTATTATTTTCGTTTGCTGACAGTTTGTTCTGAAGATATTATACATGTATCAATTAATTTTACTTTTGGAATGAAGCAGTCAAATAGTAGGTATATCTGCCTTCCCTCAACTTGAATTTGAATAATTCTCAAATCATAATTTATTATCTTAGTAAAACTTTGTGATGACTGTTTTTATTTCATCAATATTATTATCATTCCACCCAATTGGTATTACATGATTCTTGAAGATGCATTAACTTTGAAAGTAATTTCAATTGCACATTATTCGTTTAATTGGTTATATAATGTATTAGGTTTGGTTTGGTTTGTTAATTTTAACAGTACAATATTTTTTTTCAGCATTCATCATGTCTTTATATCCTTCATTATTTTACTCCAACGATTCCAAATTCGCTCGGATTGTGTTCAGAAAGTTGTGTGCATATCGTGATACGGGTCTGTGAGCGCAGACTACACGTTGCCCAGGAAGTCAAGTCAGCTATGGGATATAGCTTACCCCTTCCCGTCTGTCCCCTCGGGGGGAGGGGCAAGGATGTGCTCTATACCCCACGGTAGCCCATGCATGATTGTTATCAAGGCGACTTACGCACGAGCTTGTGAAAGGGACTGTATATACGCCATGGCGAAACTAAGGCAGGGGTTGATATGTGGGGAGTAGCTGAGATTGTTACCCCCTTTATATAGGCTTGTTGTTTCCTTGTTTTCCACTTTTGTGGAAAACATTTATATAGTTTAAGCCTAAGACCATCAAAAAGTATGCCCATTCAAGAGAAAAGATCCCCCCGTTCTGATTTAACAGTGCTTATGCCGCTGTGTGTACGCACATATTAGATGGAAACAGGGTACCTTGCTACAGTGTTCCATGCGTATGACGCATCTGTACCATCTGTAGGGGGTTTGGGCTATGCATGGTATCAAACCTGCGTTAAGGGGTGCAACTGTTGCCCCCCTTCACTCCTCTACATCCAAACAGGGTAGCTCGCCGAGGGTAGCATGTGTGCGTGAGTGAGGCCTATGCCATCTGATCAAACCGCAGTTTCCCCCCTTCCCTTGCAAAGCTGAATATAGCAAGGCGGCGATTTCCTAGCGATCTGAGTGATCATGCTCAGGGATTCTAGTGCAGGGATTATAGTGCCTCCGTCTTGTAGACAGTCGCTGCTACTTGTCTGTCGGTCTAGGACTTCTCTGCAGATCCTGAAGGCTGCATGAGAGCTGTTGCTAGAGGCTGGTTGTTCACACACTCGTGGAAACGTGAGGACGATATTCGGAAAGGACCGTTCAAATGTTGTCTGTGTATTCGGCTCTCAGATACGTTTTAGCAAGGTAAATAACTCTGTCAAATAGTTATGTTGTGATTGTTATCATGTGTCAATATTTGTTTTTAAATCGGATTGTGTTGTATAAAACCCTCTCTTTGGGTTGGAATCTAACTATCACTGCCATTTACCTACGGTTTGTTTCTTAGGTAAGATTCGTTAGATGCCCATACGCTTAGAACACATATATTAAGGTTGTGGGCGTGTCGGGTGCGCCGTATGTCAAATCACCCAAACATACTCCTTTGTCAAGTTTACTGGGTTGTGCCAGTGTGCTGCTGTCAGGGGCAACATGTTTGTATATCACTTTGAATGTATACACACATAATATTATTTGATCTACCTTAATTTTGTACAGAAGTGATTCAACCCTATTCATATTCAGGAGTGGTATAATTGTTTGACTAATACCGCGCATTCAATGCCAAAATTATCAATATTAGTAAGACATAATATACTTTAAATATTGCCGACGGGTACATGGTGGCAGGGCCGTGTGCTAATTCTATGGAACTTTTAAAAACAATGCATGTAGTAGGAGCAGGTTAAACAGAGGCCATTGCATATACTTGCCTAAAATTGCGGTCAGCGTTCAAAATCATAATTTATCAGAGGAAAATTGTCATAAGAGCGCGCTCTTTCCGATCATGAGATCCCGAGTTCGAACCCTGCCCACTGCGTTTGTCCTTCAGCAAGTCAATTTATCCACAATTGCTGCTCTCTACCGAGGTGTATAAATGGGGACCCAGTAGGAGGTGAAAGCCTATATGTGAAGGATCTTCTCAATGCCCATGAGCCGCTTGGAAGGAATGCTCCCCAGGGAGTGGCGATGGTGCACACAATGTGTGCTGGTTTGCATTGTATCCTATGACAGGGGGTAATAATATCATTGTAAAGCGCTTAGAGATGATTATCAATCATATTAGGCGCTATATAAATCGAGTATATTATTGTTATTATTATAAATCATTATCCTGTTGTTTGTGTTGTTACTTGTCTTCTTCAAAATGCATGATTACTGATTCACAAATGTATGACCGACTGCACAAAACCAAATATTGTCCTTCGAACGAACATTTGTAATAGTTGTATTTATTTTGTTATTTTGATGTGATACAAACAATAACAACACATCAGTTTATGAAGCAAACATCGTCATTGAATTTGTTTAGTCGGCATTTGACAAGGTTACTAAATGTGAAATAAGATGATACCACCCAGTGTGCATACTATATGCTATAACGTATAAACAAATTAAGATTATCAGCGTTAAATAGGTAGCAAAAGTTAATGTAAAAATGTGCATGCACAATGAACGCCAACGTTGATATATCTCATAGTTTAATTTAAATTAGTTTGTTATATTGTTTGTGTCGTAAAGTTTTTCTGAACTATTCCGAACATGAAACTAATAAATCATAATTGCAATTATTCATGATTATGCAAAGATTTAATGATGTAAACCATTTGCTAAATTCCACCCAATAATGATATTTTTCTTTACAATGTTGTCCAGTTTCTAATGCATTACAATAATTAACGTTATACTACATAGTAATTATTACACTAGCACATATAATTTGACAATACTTCAGAATCACCAAGGTATAACGTTATGTTACATAATCACAATACATTATAACATAGACCGACATTTACCAACATACTACAAATATATTTTCTAATAATAATATTAAGACCATGCAATATGCATTGCATCCTAGCTGCCTTGGTCCCACATACAGACAAAGCACGAGGTTTGTCACTACGGGGGCCAAACGAATTATAGGTCAGATCTTTAATTAGTTACTGTCGGTTCGTTCCGCTTTGAAATCTATATGTTAACCCAATGAGTTCCGTTGATGTATCCGATTAACATGCTCAATGTGTGTGTACATGCATATATCATAATACAGTATCGTCGACATGCAATCAGTTAATACGCGCACGTTTTTATTTCGATTATAATATGACGAACATGTGACCTATAGTCAGTTATGTGCAATAGTTTGTATACACTATTCCGGGGCTACTAGACTTGCAACCTTCTTATAATGTGACGTTTGTCAGTCATATTTATTCAGCTTGATGTACTAATGAGATCAATTAACCAAAGTTACAAGAATCATTACGCGATATTGCGTAACAAATACACCAGGGCCCCGTTGCAGAAAGAGGTACAATCGATTGTAAGTTACGATTGATCGTAAGTCAGAAAATTTACGCGTTTCAACAGTTTTGCGCATCTAGAACACGTGATCCGACTTACGATTAATTGCAACTTACGATCGATTGTATCTCTTTCTCCAACGGGGCCTAGATCTGGTAGCATAACTATAATATTAAAAAGTTAAGACGCACCTATAATTATGACTTTGCCTAGCTGCGATGCCAAGAACGTGTGATCTAGTATCACGTTGATCAGATATTTTGGAAGGAAGGTAAAAGACATAATGGAGGATTATACAGGCAGTTGCCATGGAAGCAGATTTCAATACAAATGGCTTCTCAAATCCAAATTTGCGTGATCTAAAATGGTTACTGCCTGCCTAGGGATCAGCAATGTTTTTGGCATGATACATTATGGCTAAGACACATCTAGGACAGCTCTAATGAGCTAATGTTTATCCGAATTCATTATAACTATTTAAGTTCCGTTGAAGTCGCAATGTACTAGTTATTCCCTACAGTGTATATACTAGTTATGTATGTAATAATCATCTGCCCCGCTAAACTAAACTTTTGATTTTACAATTTGACTCTCACTTCGACTGGAGGTGATGTCAAAAACATGTGATTGAGAAGCACGTTTATCAGATTAAAAGGAAGGTAGACGAAATAAAGTTAGTCACAGAAGCAGTGGCGATGGAAAAAGATACTGAATCGTATAAAATAAAAGCAGAACCGCTAAACCAAAATGCCAGCTTCTAGCTTACCCCTAGGGCACACATAGAAGTCTGAATTCGACTCGATGTGATGTCAAAACATGTGACTCAACTTAATCTAATCTATGAATATAGGAGGGGATGGATGGAAATAGATTATTATAGAGGCTGTAAAACGAGATACTGAAATCGATAATACTGAACCAAAACCAGTAAACCCAAATGTCACCTTCTAGCTTACTTCTAATGCACACAAATATAAGTCTGACTGCGACTGGATGTGATCACCTTAATCACCTTAATCAGACCTAGGCATATAGAAACGAAGGGAGAAGAAATTATATGATAATAGGGGCTGTGACAAAAAGAAGAGATACTGAAATCGATAGGGTAGAACCGATAAACAAATAAACCAAAATGTCAGCTTCTAGCTTACCCTTAGGGCACACATACATACCTAGAAGTCTGAATTCGACTGGATGTGATGTCAGAAACATGTGACGCACCTTAATCTGATCTATGAATATAGGAAGGGAGAAATGAAAATAGATAATCATAGATGCTGTGACACTAGGGCCCCGTTGCAGAAAGAGATACAATCGATTGTAAGTTTCAATTGATTGTAAGTCAGAAAGTTTGCGAGTTTCAACCAATCAGATGTGCGCATTTAGAACACATGATCGTACTTACAGTTAATCGTAACTTACAATCGATTGTATCTCTTTCTGCAACGGGGCCCTGAACGAGATACTGAAATCGATAACATTGAACCATAACCAGTAAACCCAAATGTCAGTTTCTAGCTTACCTCTGCACATAAATCGACTGAAAGTCTGACTTCAACTGGATGTCATGTCATGTGACTCACCTTAATCAGACCTAGGAATATACAGGAATATACGGAAGGTAGAAAAAATATGGGTGATCGTAGAGGCTGTGGCAATATAGAGAGATACTGAGTTCGATAAAGTAGACCCAGTAAACCAGTAAACCAAAACGTCAGCGTCTAGCTTACCCCTAAGGCACACCTAGACGTCTGACTTCGACTGGATGTGATGTCAAAGGCATGTGACTCACCTTAATCAGACCTAGGCATATAGAAAGGAAGGTAGAAGAAATGAGGGTGATCATAGAGGCTGTGGCAATAGAGAGAGATACTGAGATCGATAAAGCAGCACCAGTAAACCAGTAAACCAAAATGTCAGCTTCTAGCTTCCCCCTAAGGCACGTTTGCCATTCGTACTTCCACTGGATGTGATGTCAAAGACATGTGACTCATCTTATTCAGATTTGGGAATATAGAAATGAAGGTAGAATAAATAAGAATGATTATACAGGCTGTTGCAATAGAAACAGATACTGAAATCGATAAAGTATAATCATTAAACCAAAATGTCACCTTTCAGCTAACCCCTAAGGCACGCCTATAAGTCTGCCTTCGACTGGATGTGATGTCAAAAGCATGTGACTTCAAATAACATTAATACGATCAGATGAAGGAAGGTAAAAGATTATAATAACGGCAGTGACAATATAAAGAGATACTGAGATCGATAAAGTAGAACCAGTAAACCAGTAAACCAAAATGTCAGATTCTAGCTTATCCCTGATGTCAAACACATGTGACTTGGCATAACGTTAATACGATCAGATATAGGTAGGAAGGCAGAAGGAATATGGAGACAGAGGGCTACGGAAACAGATTAAAATATAAATAGTATAGCTCAGTGGGGTATAACGAGGTCGAAATATAATTTTGGGCACGCCAATGTTTTGGGGCACAGACCATCGATATGTTTATAATGGGGGCACGTGCCCCCACTTCCCCCCCCCCCCCCTCCCACCGTAGATACGCCACTGTGTGAACTCCTCCACGGCGGACCCAGAAGCAACGTGATGTAGAGATGGGGGCGGGTGAGAAGGAACAAACATATGATATTGGTACCAGCTATTGAAAGAAGCTGAGCCAATTCAATAAAAGGTTTGAATGTGATTCGTCATTATATTTCTGTAATATTATGGAATAATTGGCAGTGAAGTTGGCAAGATTTATGTCATTGCTCCTTTCCCGGCCGCCATGCCCACCCGATCATTGTATCCCACTGTGTTGCTCAATGTGCTTATGGAGCGATTGAATTGAGGAAATACCAACTATTGTAGAAAGGGGATATAATGTAATTATGGAGCTCCAAAATGGATATAAAGATATTTACATCTGATAGACAACATTTTGGAAAATAATGGAAGTATCTATAATCAAACATTGCTGCACAATTGACATGGAGGCAGCCAAAGGAATTATAGAAAGGTAACCAAATAAACAGTTGCGCCGTGAGGCATCTGTATGTTGTAAATCACACATGTACATAGAAAATATTATAAATAATTAAGTCTAGGGTGGGTCATTCAAGTGTATATTATTATTGGATTCTTGTTATGAATTACAAATATATTTACAGCATTGTGTTCCTATAGTAACAAGGTATAGTTCGTATGCATTATCTTCTTATTAGTTAAATGTATTTATTGATGTTTTACATATTATTTTTGAAAATTAATATTTTCCGGTAAAGTAAGCCCTCCTGAATATCAGTCAGGCGCAGACCCGGACCACGTGGTAAGTGTATTCTATAAAAAGCTTGCTGACAGAGTAGCGGACTAGTATTTGATTAATCCGTCTTGTTTGTAGGATTTCCTATTATAGTGGGTGGTTTAAAGCCTAGTTACTGGGTTTGGGCAGTTATAAACGACAGTTTCAATTTGGGCGGATTAATCGCCCAGTCTCCTTTAATCCGTTTCTCATGAGTTATATTTCACATGATGATTTTATTTAATCCATGAAGTAGCACACTATTAAATTGTCATTAGTTATTAAAAACACAATTTCCCTGTGCTTCAGAGAAGCTTCAGGTACCGAGGAAGTAGGTCGGGTTGTTAAATTGGCAACGCTGCTTTGCACTCACTTCCCATTTGAAAATTTTGGTCAACATGTTCAGTGATCTTACTGCTAATTGTTTGTATCTTCAGTAAAGTGAGTATCAATACTATTTAGTGTGTATATTGAAAGGTTACTTCTATCTGTCATATATTATGTTACATTGTACACGGTAAATGACCGTGGATTGGAGTGTGTCTCATGAATTGGTTTGTTAAAGGGATAGTTGAGTTTTGGTAGAGAGGGCGCTAGACTACTTATTTTTTTGTGAGGTAATGAAAACTGAGTGTAATAGAGCATAATATTTTAATAACAAAATCATCTTTGTTTGATCAAAATCGGTTCAGAGACGGCTGAAATATCCATAAATATAACAATTTGTAATAAAGCTGGGGCCCCAGGTTTATTAGAGAATTTTGAACCAGCCGTTAAAAATTCCAAAAAATGCTTCCTCTTTTCAAAAAGTTACAAAAAAGGTATTTAAATAGTTGTTGGTTATTTCTCTATATAATCACTATTTCAACAAAAAATCACATGCACAATATTTTATTCAAAATGGTTGAAACCGATGAGTGTTTAGAGAGCGCCCTCTTACGTTTTAACGGCTCTTTTTGAATGATAACATGATCTTTACTACGTCATTTGTAATTTTGTGTTCCTTTCTAGTAATAACTATTAGTTTGTAATGTAATGATGCAGGTTTTGGTTACTAAAATTCAGTTTCACCAAAACTGTACTCTCCTTACCAGAACTCAACTATCCCTTTAAGTTGATATGTTTAGTCAACTTTTTCGCATGGTTTTTAGAATATCACCAGCAATCCTATGATTTACCTAACTGTTTGACATATTGTTGTTTTGTTATTATATATATTTTTTTTGTTTGGCTCCAAATGTTTCAGTAGTCAGCTGAAGTCTTTCTTTGTAACAAGATGCTTGTGCTGAGATTTATCTTATAGTATCCTCCGTGTTAAAATTATTTGAATATCTCCTAAGATTTCATTATGATTTTTAATATTAATTTGTTAATATGATACTTTTCACGAAGTGTGTTCTTTGGCAAAGCCAATACTCAACATGACAATACACATACGGTTTTAGTTCATTGACGTAGAGATGTTCTGAAAACGAATAACAATGCTATGCATTTTTACCGATGGTTTCTATGTATTCGGCTATGTTGTGAAATAATATACTTTTAGTTTTAGAAACAGTATTTCGTTTGGTGTGCAATACATAACTGAATATTATCATTAAAACAGTGATGTCACGCGTTTGACAGTCTGTTTCCACGTATAATATGTTGTTATAATGTAATTGCTGTTGCATCCCGAATGCAAATGATGTGTGTGCATTTTATGAAAGAAGTGATAGAACAAACAGACATGTGTGCTTCTGTGCTCCCTGTGACTTTGTTAAACGTAAACGTTAACCACTGTGATTCAACGCGTTTAACTCGTTCCACCTCAGATAAAAATGTCCCATAGCTAATGCGTGCATAAACGTGTCTTTGGCACTGTAAAGCATTGCTAGGAAGCTAAATATAACCGATGCATTAGCGCAGGAATAGAGGGTGGATCAGATCAGTCTGGCAGCTGTTTGTGGCGTAGCCAGGATTAACCGCGGGGGCGTGGACGGGGGGGGGGGGGGGTGTCCAATGGGGACGTAGGAACAAGGACAATACTGTTCGGATAGGGTGTGGGGCATTTATACGGGCTTCCATTTGGTGGATACCTGTGCTAACTATACAATTGTACAACTATATTGTGTATTAATTGTATTTTAAGTCCACGAGCGAGAAAAGGGCACATTTTTAATTTAATTTTTTTTGTGGGGGGGGGGGGGGGGGGGTTAGAACCCACGCAATAGAGCAAAGTTCCATTCCCCTCTCCCCAAAACAAGGGGGGGGGGGGCGGTCATAGTTCCCGTTTGCCATTTTCAATGCCACAATCATTTATGAGGGGGGGGGGGGGGGTGGGGGCAGTCACTACAGGCTTCTATTTTTGTACCTACCTGTGCTAACATTATCATTGGTATTTTGTATCATTTTGTATGTTAAACTCACGAAGGCGAATAGGGAACATGAGAGAGTATAATTTCCCACAAAAGGGGGGAGGGTAGGGTCGTAGTTCCCGTTCTTCCCCCTCCCCCCTCCCATGCCAGTTGTTTCAATGCCACCGGCAGCTGTTTGGATTGATGTTCGTATTCCCTCTGACTGTCACAGCGTTACCCTTTCCTTTGTTTCCTTGCGTTTATACGCCTCTTTGTTTGCCTCAACAGTCCTTAAAGTAGAATTTCATTGAAAATCACAAAATATGAGAATAATGCATCACTAGAGGGCTAGGGATTAACAAATTAAAATTAATATTTTTTGTTTCCCATACCAACACGATATCTTATTACAACAACAAAACAAAACCCCATCACACGAATCGAAAACAAGCGCTCTTTGCGCTAAAAAACGCCAATGTTTTAATGACGTCACTCATTGAGTAAGTCTAACATTAGCAGACGATGTCTCATTGCGAATCTACACAACCAATAGTGCACTTATTTTGTCTGCTAAACGTGTATTCATGTCACGAAAGCGCATTTATTTAATTGCATTTTGTAAATAAGGTTCACCTCGACTTATACACAATAATCATTCACTCGGAGACATTTACGGAAATAAAGACAAATTCAAAGAAGTAAGTCACACACCGTCCTACTTTATCTGCTTGAAAGACCCGCCAAAGTCTGGGCACGATCTATTGGCCCATTGTTTAACAGCTGTATTTTGATGCGGGTGTCGCTGAATGTGCAGTTCTGTGTGTGAAACTTATGGGCGATGTGATAGATTAAAATAACGTTATTTAGCATGCTTTACGGGAAAATTGTGTGTCAAAGAACAACAAAGTGCTTTTAAGAGTGAGGCAGAGGAGCAAATATTGACAAATATTCTCCTCAATAAACAAGGATGATTGAACAGAGTCATGTTAAAAAGGCACTATCAAATGTGTTTGTTATATATCGGACATCGTCTGCTAAGGATGACTTACTCAATGAATGACGTCATAGTATTCAGCTGGTTTCGGCGGGACTTTTGAAGCCACAATACTGGCTTACAAATTACCACTAATGTATTGATGATAACTCGTCAATAACAATGTTTTGAAACACTTATTTGTAATATTCGTGTTATGGACTATGTATGAAACATAGAAAAATGTGCTGAATCTAAATTAAAAAACAAAGAAATTCTACTTTAACATCAATTCAAGGCGCAACAAATGTGTTTTTATTTACCTTTCCTTTCTCACCCAATACTTAGATTTTTCAAATTATTTGCTCATAGTTATTTTATATTTGCTTGAATGTCATACTTTCGTTGTCCTTGATGGTCAATAAATAAAGAGGATTCCTTAATTGTTTATCAATGCATCACCAAACGTCTATGAAATATACGATATCATGATATACTTTATGTTGTGATTTGTTTGTATTGTTAGTCAAACATTTATACTTTGTTGGAAATAAAACATGAATAAATACACCCTACATTATCCATGGTCGCTTCATGAGGCGTACAGCTGTCGGTGACACATTATTACAGCGAAAATCTTTCAACTGTTACACGAGTCATTATAATTACATTTGTAAGGAAGGTAATGTATTGTTATACTTTATGATATCACGATGTTAATGTCATAATTTACCAAACAAATCAATTGAAAATAAATTGTCTTTCAATAGATCATGAATGTTATACTTTGTTGGAAATAAAATTCTACTTTGCCCATTGTCTCTGGCGGGAAACACGTTATGAATTACTATTAGTGACACATGATTACAGACAAATTGTATCAACTGTTATACGAGTCATTATAATTACATTTGTAATGAATGCATGGGAAGGGGGCAGGTCTGACTTATGACAACTGTAAATTATGTCCTAATTGAATTTTCCTGCACCAGTTGTTTTGTTTCAAACAGTTTTTATATTTACATTACCAACTGAACCGGTTCATGATTTACTTCTGAAGGACATGACATTTCCATGATAACAGCATATTTAGGGGTGCGTAAAATTGAATTTAAATGTTTAATTCTGTATTGGCTACCTTTTCAGTCATATAACTGTACACTGTTAAAACGCTGTTTAAAAGAACGCTGTGTAAAATGGTTGTTTAATATTTTCATACAACTTTAGGTGTAGCATGATAAGTTGTACAAAGAAGGGTTGTGTTAAGCAGCCATTGTTCAAGCGCTGTTGAAACGTGTTAAATCACGTGATAGTTTCGACCGCAAAATCACCTCTTTTGTCCCTTTGTTAAACAAGCGAACCGAGATAGCGCAGTCGGTAGAGAGTGAGACCTATAACCCAAAGACCCCCGGTTCGCTTTTACATCTTGTTTTTTATTTGCTATTTCAACAACGGGATTGTTGAAATTTATTCTAAACAACAGTTGTAGAACGAATTAAAACAACAGTTGTATAAACCTTAAACAACTGGGGTTGTTGAATATTTTTAATAACAGTTCGATGGTTCATATGTCAAACAGCGATTGTTGAAAATTTTCAACACGTTGTTGAATTTGTTTACACAGCGTTTTAACAGTGTATTTATTCAAGGATAGCTCGTACTGATCTTTATTATTAATTGTTATTTTAGGCTAATCGACGTTTTTCTTTGTTTGTTCTTTCCTTGTATAACCCAATGGCATGAGTATGATTTAACATTATTTAAAGGGCAATGCAACTCAAGAATAGAGTTTAACCTACTTTATACATCGTAATATGCCTGTTTATATTATGTAACATTACTCCGACTCAGATTTCTGCTTTGGAAGAAATATGTGAAAACTCTATCGGGTATACCACTATTCACGCGAACACTGGAGGCCGCCATTATTAGGTTTGTGCGGACGACGGTCAATGATATGCACTTATGCATTTCAATAGCACCAATTCAAACCATTGTCTGAATCCTTGTAGATGCTTTGAAATCAGTGAAAAGCTTTTTGTTCGGCCCTAAGTACATACGTCAGAGTTTGCAAAGCATGTCAGGTAATTACAAGAACATGGCCGCTCCCATCATCTTTTGCCGCCGTAAGAATTAGTAAAATGTGGGTATGTTCACGTAAGGATTTCATGGGATCCAGGAAGCCAAAATTGCCAAGTTATGTATCAAATCAAATGTCTGTTCACTCTCTAAACGATAATAATAACCGAAAGCCATAGTTTAATTGCCCTTTAAGTATAACAATCTCAAAAAGACAATGCATAGCGCTGTATGTTTAAAGCGATAAAGTGAACCCTATAAATGTCACGGCTGCATGTTGTACATTATCACAAACTGCCTTGGGACATACGTTGCTATGGCAACCATGACAGCGGTGGGATCGGCACGACTTGCAAAATGCTGTACATTTACATGAAATATAAGAAAGTAAAATATGGAGCAAATTTCCGACCGGAAGTTCCAACAAGCGGGCTGACGATCTCTTGCAGGCCTTACCATCCATCTGTAGCCAACACTATGTTAACCAAGATAAATGATTTGATCTGATATACATTTGACATTGTATTACGTTACATGGTTTGTTGTTACATGGCTATTAATTCTGGACCACTACTGCATAACGCATTCTCACTTCAGCTTACGCAAGTAAACCTGGTGGATTTGAACATATATTCGTATCATGTCTGTCCAGTTTAACCTGATTAAATTGATTTAAATTCAGTTCAATTGCATTATGTATAATTATCTTACACAAGCTTACACATCAATAGAAAATGAATTAATTACAAGGACAAATTTGAACCGAAAGTCTGTCTATTATCCCACCACTTTCCAAAGACCTCCGGTCATGCCGGTTGGTATAGGAAAACTCACATGTCAACTGAAATGCCATCTTCGTTCATCAGCTGAACCTTCTCCCGTCTACATTGTGACGTCATGACGTGTTGATGACGTCAAAGGGGCGAATGTTTGACTTTGTTGTCGTGTCTCTTGACAAACGAGGAGGATGGAAATCAGATGTAAACCGTTGTGAGTCATGGTCACTTCTCAGACTCGTGTTTCATCCCAATGGCGTGAGTCCCTTGGTAACTCTTCCTAATACTTAGGAGTCGTTTGATTTTGGATAAAAATCCGCAAGTCCTCAACGCTGATTGGTTAAACGCGCTATATGTGCATTGTGAACATGTTTAACCTTTATTATACACGTGTTCCTAACATGCCTGATGTGACCTGCGCTTCATCCACAATGGTGTGTGTCCCTTGGTAACTCTTCTGGTAACACAACGGAGTCATTGGACATTGCGTCAAAAGGAGATACACCCTGAACGCAGATTGGTTGATAGCCATTTGTATGCTTTGTTATCATGTTTAACCTTTAATTAGGCAATTGTTCCTATTGTGTCTCGTGTTTCATCCCAAATTAAAAGTGTCCCTTGGTTACCCTTATGGTAACACTTCTTCAGACAACGAAATTGTTGGATATTGCGTCAAAAGTCCTCAACGCTGATTGGTTGAAAGCGATTTGTGTACTTTTTGATTTTGTTAAAACTTTCCCTAATGTGTCTCGTGTTTCATTCCCAATGTCATAAGTTCCTAAGTAACCTTTCTGGTACGGACAAATCGTTCGATCTTGGGCCAAAAGTCTTCAGTTCCGGAACGCTGATTGGATGAAAGCGCGTTGTGTGATTTTGGACCATGTTATACTTTTTGTTGAGTTTTCCCTAGAACACGAGTAATCTGATCATGCATCAAACGTCTGCCATTCCTGAATGTTGATTGGTCGCCAAACGCTTTGTGTGGTTTTCGATTATGTTTAATCCTCTTTTTCAGCAATTGCCTTTGTGAAAATATACGAGGGATTGCATTGTGCAATAACGTATCAATACTTAGCTGATTGTTTGAAAGTTACTTATGCGTTGAGTGTGCTTTATGATCCATGGAGACGCCTTGTGTGCCTTCACGCAACGTTTAGTTTGTTAGTACTCGGCTCATCAAAATGTATCCTAAGAAAGTAAAAGGCAAGATTGCTCGTGTAAATAAGCTGTTGCAATAATGTTATAAACCTGGGCCCATATTCATGAAAGCCAGCTAAGCCATTTTGGATGGCGTGGCCCAGAAGTAAACAAAAGATATTTTAGTTGCTAACTAGGGTTAACTTAGTGGGTACCTACGGCTTACCCAGTTGATCCAGTTGGGGACTAGCAAAACTGTTTGTTGCTCAATAAACTGCACTTTTAAAATACAATTTAAAATACACTTAGCAAGGAACTAAGCTAGCAGGGTTTCATGAATATGGGGCCAGAATATCACCACCATTCTAAAGTCTTGATGATTTGTAAGAATGGAACGTAATGGTGGCTTTCCTAAAATGACTGAACAAGCGAATGCACTTTTTCGTGTTCTCAATTGATTGAGCATCATAACTTATTAACATTCCTGTAATCTATCATGTTTATGCAGCGTATTTGTGTGAATACACATTGTATGAATATCGCACAGTATTTTATGACTAGACGCAATTTGACCGGAATCAGGACCTTACAAGTCGACTGTGAATCAATACAAAACGGAGGAAGACTATTTGTTAAAATAACTTAATTTATGTTGCCATGTGTATATTATTTTGTTTTGATATTTGCAGTGTATCATTGTTTGTGTCAACACACATACTCGCCCTCTCAAGTCTCTAGCGGACGAAGAAAATCAGGATGCCCAATAGATAAATAATACACACATTAGTACATAAATATACGTTGCTTTCTAACACTCGATGTCTAATTCGTTTAAACTTTTCTTCATTTTTAAAAAATCTCTGCAGCGTATAATTTCGTGAACACACAGAACCGTCCCCACGAGCAGCTAGACGACCAGCGGAACATGGGTACCCTTGAGCTGAGTCTGCGGTACCCCACGGGGGTGCACGTAGGCATGGAGCCCGAGTGCAATGGCTTCCACGGCCTGGACGACCACGACGAGCACGAACCAGAGTAAGTACCCTTCAACAAGTTAATAATAATGATAGATCGTATTTGAACAGCTCAGTTAAAAAAAAAGGGTTAAATCCACTTTCCATACAAATTGAGTTAACAATATATCTACATTTATAAGCAACGTAGCTCTCTAAGAATCCACATTTTACGACAAATAACTCACTAAAAATCTAAATATAGACAATTCAATTTTCATATTCCTATCGGCACGTGTACAACGTTGGGCAAAAAACCATGTTTTCCTCGAAAGTTGAACAAGTGGATATAGCGCCTTTGGGAAGCAAGCTTTTCATTTGTATAGCGCCTAATGCAGAACAGCCTCTTAGCGCTTAGTATTATCCCTGGTCATTTGATACAGTTCAGACCCGCATAATTATCTTGTAAACATTCTCAACTCCCCGGGGAGCCGACTAGCCTCGGGCAACCATATTGGTGCAACAAGCTAGTTTCACCAGACCAGGTACCCATTTATACACCTGGGTAGAGAGCAGCAATGTGGATTAAATGCCTTGCTGAAGGACAAACGGAGTGGGCTGGGTTCGAACTCGGAATCTCACGATCGGAAAGCACGCGCTCCACCAATCTTGCCACACTACTTCCACTTTAATGTATCCACTATTGCTGATCTCTACCCAGGTGTATGAATGGGAACTCGTTAGGAAGTGAAATCCTTTATGTGAAGACCGTATCAATGCCCACGAGCCGCTTGGAATGAATGCTCTCTGGGCAGTGAATGTGTGTAGTCTTGCATCGTAGCATACGACCGGGGTGATATAAGTGTAAATTGCTTAGAGATTATATTGTATCATTAACAGTATGTATTAGTATCATAATCGCCAGTTGGATTTGTTTGATTGTAGATCTTTTCATATAAATGCATTTTTGAGACAATAACTTGATGACGTAAGAAAGTGCAGGGGCATGACTTAGGGGACGGTCTGAGTGATACACTGAGTGCGACCTACTCCATTTGTATTCGACATCTACTGCATATACATACTTTTTTAAAATCATATTTATGTATATTTCCTTTTGTAGAGAAGACGTGTGGACGTTACTGAGCATGATGCACGCCATGCTGGTGGTCATCATGGTGGTCGTCCTCGACACCGCGCAGGTCTTCCTGCGAGACTCGACGGAGGCGAGACCGATCTCGCTACGCCACGTCGAAGGCTTCTTCATCTTCCTCTACTTCGTTTCCATCGCCTGGATGATCGTGGTCATAGTACTAAAGAGACCACTGCCCTCTAGCGACGATGCAGAGAGAGTCGACACACAGGCGGGCAGTCGATACTTGAATGGTACGTCTACTTTAGTCAACATTTATTCCATACTGTTCTTAATTGCTCTTGTCTGAGGACGTTTCAACATCAATTACTAATAGCGAGGAAAACAATGTCCAGGAATCGCAAATTTTTTTTAATGAAATCGGAATGTCAAAATCGGTTTAGAACAGCTGGAACATTCACAAATAAAGTCAGAAACCGACAATTCGCGGAACTTGCATGTTATTCGCGATCTCACCAATATTACATTTAGTCACTATAACAAATAACACATTGTACAGGGTAAATGATTTAAAGGGCCATAAGTTATTTATCTAGTTTGGTTTTCCAGATCAGTGTTTCTAGTATGATCTATAGTCGGTAAAAAATTTAAATTTTGTCCCCGATAAAATAGTTTACAATCTACTCTAGATCAAGTGAGATGTGCTGAGGCAATTAGTATAAAATTGTTAGATAATTGACCGTAGCTATAAACGGGTTAAATATCAAATTTGGTTACTTTTAAGTCATAATTATGTTTTGCTGGGAGTGTACATGACTGTTGATATTTAGAAAGATGTTCCATGTCTTCTGCATTAAGCTTGTTTAGGGATGTCCGGTGATTGGACAATATGTATCCACGGTAACAAATAGCTGCGCATGTCCAATTACGTGCCAAGCATCACTCGGTCAGCTATAGGGAAAGCTAGAACAAGTCACGCGTCCTACAACCATGGCAACCCGGGATATATTTAGTTGCAAGTGACCTTATCACACACATCGACTGGCCGCCCACACATGGAAATGGACGCATGGGACTGACGGATACATGTTTACGATGGAACTGCCTGAGCTATAAATAAGCGTGTAAATATAGAGTTGTTTACTCAACTCAGATAAATGGGACATTGGGATTAGGTTAAGGGTTGATGGGGGATGGCTACTATCAACGACACTTAACCTGGGCACAAACGGACATACGCGTTTTGCGCTAAAAGTGAGCAAAGTATACAATAATTAATAGTTGGCCGCGCACTCGCGATTCACCAAGCATTTGACTGGAAAGCGTAAGCTTTATATTCAATTCAGATGTATGGTGAATATCGTGTATAGGGGTTTAAATGAAAAAGGAACAGAGTGGAAATACGCGCATGACACTGACAATTTCCAGCTATCACCAAATATTACTGCTAATTCCTCGATCGATAATTCCCCGCGCTCACACTATTTTGCAGGCATGGGACTGACGGGGCGTGAGCTATAAATATAACAAAAAGGAGGGTAAAGAGTATGGAAATACGTGCATGACACTGACAGATCGCGATGATTTAATAAACAAAAATATATCAGGAGATTCGCCGCACACACTCGCCATTTTGCACACATGGGGCTGACAAATCGTGAGCTAATAATAGAAGGGGAGTAGACAAACAGGGGAGGGATGAGATAGCTACTATAGCAACGGACGCTGAACCGTCGCTAACACAATATTGAACGAATGGGACTGGGCGGTCGTGAGCTATTAATAGGATTACGAACGATAGGGTATGGGGACATGAGCTGCTAGTGCATACTAGCGACGGATGCTACGTGGGGAACCCATGTTATTGCACACGTGGGACTGACAGCTATGGAACGGTCTATTAATAGACGCCATAAGAAGAAAGAGGGATCGAGTGAGGGTTATATAGCGTAAACACATGACAGCACCGAATTATCAGGGGAGCATTTCGTGGTTTACGGATATGCCCCCCGTGCATGTTGACACAGAGATACCATGCTTTCATTTAGTACAGTGGCGTAGCACAAGAGGGGGCTCTGATAAATATCTAACTTTTTCACAAATCTTTAAAGGGGGCAATCAAAATCGAAGTTAATTGCTGTCCTTAAATATCCCTAAATGTACATTGTTAATATTTTATTTCCGCAGTGAAGGAAAAAGAGAAATATTCTTGAAACGGGGGGAGGGAGAGCAAGTTTCGTTTAACGAAACATTCTTTGTTGTTTTTCTTTTGTATTTTGTTATGTTTTCCCTACAGTTGTTATATGATATACACATATATATTTCGCTGTATTTCTTGCTCCTAATAACCATAATGCCTGGGTAAGTTGATATATTATGTAATATAATAATACCACTGCACGATGCTAAGTTAGTACCAACATGGTACCAACTGTAAGAATTCATCACCATCACCTCTCCCCCCCCCCCCCCCCCCCCTCCCCTACATGCCAAGGGCAACTAATTACTGTAGCTAAACACTCCCACCCCTATGAGGCATGCCCATTGACTGCACTGGTGGCCTTATTATTGACCAATGTAATCTACCCCACCCCCATTGACATAACTGACCGGGCCATATCATGCGAGTCTACTGTACTGTGAGTCACAGACAGCAGTTACTAGCTGTACAAATTGAGTGTTCCTGTTCCCGCATACGTACTGAACATTAAAGGGATCTAGTAACATTACCCAAATCCCCAAAATTACTTGGAACTATAGCGGTTCTCTTATACCTTGTTGTATTCGTAATACCAAAATAAACATGTGATAGGTTTCTGTTTTCGAATTCCCTTTCGTTAAAAATATATTTACCATTGAAGTGTTCAGATATTAAACTATCCACTGGATAGTCGTAACCAAAGTCAGTGCATTAAGTGAATATCGCTGCATTTTCGCTCATTACTCGGCCATATAACATCCATTTAATGCGAAATGTTCACACATTACTCAGTGGACATATCAGATCAACAGTACACATTGCACTAACCATTCATCACTTCCTGCACATGTCAACACAGTTACTAGATCTGTGTAATGTCACAGTTATGTGCATCGCGATGCTGTATGCATGCATGACATATGAGTGTGAACATTGCAACGTGTCAACTACGGTAGCCTTTAACAAGGCTTCGTGTCTCAAGCAAGCAATGGCTGCGCTGCATGCAGGATCAGGAACGACTGAACGCCTGATGGAGGCTATCTGACGAGTGGTGAATTCACGTGTGATCCCCTCGCAAATGATTGTGCAGGGTAGTCGCGCTGTCCAGTCGTTCCTGCATAATGCATGCTATACCGTGCATTCAACTCAGCTCAGACGAGACATGTCTTGTCAAGAGGCTACGTGTCAACATGTAGACAAGTTCAACTTTCGACTTGTATCGCAGATCAATGAAAGAAGCGATGGCTAGTATCTACACACTAATAAATAAAGGTTCACATTTGCACTCCTAAGGATGCAAAACGCTGCTGCAATGGCAGCACCTTTAAGGGTGAAATGTTGCACCCCAAAGTGGGGGCTGCACCCTAAGGGATAACCCTAATGGACCCTAAGGATGCCAATACCCCAATTTTGGGTGCAGAAATGTACCTTACGGGTGCTGCTATAGCAGCGTTTTGCACCCTAATTGTTCCGTAATTTGTTTACCGTAAAAGTGTGTACAGCATGGTACTGGAGTACTGGAAGCGATGTTTATATTCGTTGGCGGCACAGATTGGGATTTAATCTTCCATCACCAACCTAAATTTTAACCCCATAATCTCCTATCACTCAATAAACAGACCATTTTACTCCCATTGACTTAACAAGGGTCATGCCCCAATATGTAGCGCAGGCGGTGGGGCAAAGAGGGGAACATTTAACAATAAGGTGAAGGCTGCATAAGCCTAAAAATAAATCAATTGTTTTACTGAGCGCGTCGCTCCTCGAACAATAGACTAGGTAGTCCTTGGAAATGTGTAGTTTGACAACCTTAACTTACCTGGGGGACATCTTTGACGCAACGAGAGAGGTATACGTGTAATAGAATATATCACAGCATATAAGTATAGTACCTAGCTATGGCCTTTACTTTCAGATATTATCTGGATCATTATCTGATCCGTCACACAACATGTGTTATGAATAAAAACAATAGCGAGCATTTACAACAATCGCAGTTTATTAATATACGTATAAAATTAAAACAATACAAAAACCAAAACATAACAAAACAGGTACCTTCATTTGAATCACTAAATTATTGATATTTCTTGGAAATCTTGCATTACAACTTCTTTAAGCATGTTTTTTGTTTTAATCATGTTAATATGGAATCATATTAATCATGTTAATATGGAATAATATTAATCATGTTTATATAGAATCATATTAATCATGTTAATATGGAATCTTTAGATGCTGAAACATCAATTTCAACTCTAATGAGATTTGTTAAAATATTCATTACATACAGATAGGACAAATACTTATCCAGTATATTGTTATTAATATGTTAATTTTCTACCCTTTTTATCTGAAATATTATAGACTGGAAGGTTTGTTGTTTTCTCGTATTAGCAACTGTTTATAGACAATTACATCAATGTCCTTGGAGAATTGCTCATCTTTAGAACAATCGCAGACCTTACGCTTGTTCGTATTTTCAATGTCATATTATTTGAACTTTTTATATCGAAGATGATTTACACATTGTTTTTCTTTCCAATGTATTAATTAATTCCAAAGAATAGTCCCACATATGAAGAAAAAAGGTGTCCCTTAAGATGTCCAGCTCGTTTATAGATAGGGTGTTCGAAAAACGGGTAAATCGAAATTATGGGTTAAACAATGTATCAATTTAAATGTTATATATTATATTAAACTATCTGAGACGGACTGTACTTTGTTCTCCGGTAGGGGAACACTCACATATCGATAGCAATACAATTGATTGGGAAAATATGTGGACTTTCTTAGTTAGATTATAAAGTTTATTCAAATACCAATTAAAATCGTGTTATCCATTCTAGTCGGCCCGTTGTTTTTCTGCATTGGGGGTAAGGGCGATCATGAAGGCCGCTAATTATATCGATCATAAATGTGTCTTTATTTTGACCAATATGTGAGTTTCTTTAGTATGATTTTAATATGGATTCATATCAGATCCATGTCAGATTTTTATCTTGTAAAGTTTGATATGTCTTATTAACTTTCACACATATTTTAGTCGGTTTGCTGTTCTTCGGTATTGGCGGTTCTCTATGGGCGATTATGCGGACCGCCACGCACATCGAGAAGAACGGTGGGCCGTGTGGGGCCCGGGGTATCTTCGCCTTCGGGTCCATACTCAGCGTCGCTTTCACCATGCTGCAGATTTACTACTTCTGGAGGTTCTCGCGATTCTGTATCGTCAGGTGGCAGCCGCTGGCAAAGTAAGTCAGTCCGTTTGTTAGTGTGTGGGTATCGCATGTAGGCCTATGTTTGTGTGTTTCAGACATACCACATTTAACTCGAAGTTTAGTTGAATGTTTAGTATTTTATTGCGACTAGCTTAATTTGTTAATGATAATTAGGTGTGCATGTGTAAGTTTGTATGTGTGTATGTGCGTGTGTGTGCGTGTATGTGTGACAAATTAAGACGTGGCTTTATCCATGGTGCAGATTTACTACCTTAGGCGGAACACCTGAAACTGCATCGTCAGGTCGACAACCGCTGGCTATGTGAGTTGGTCCGTCTGTTAGTGTGCGTATGAATGTATATGTATGTATGTGCGTGTATGTGTACATTAGTAGAAGGTTTGTGTGTTCGTGCGTGTCTTTTTTTGTATGTACGTGTGAATGTATGAATGAATGATTTATATCAGTGTGAATCTATTTTAAAACAAGATTACCTTCATCAGTTGCTCCATTGAGACAAACATTGAACCTGCAGTTAAGTCAACTTCTGTATGTTTTAGTCAGTTCGAGTGATTGTTTTAGTGTGTGTTTGTTTGTTTATTTGGTAGATTAATTTTAAATGAGTGAATTGTGTTCGTGCGTTTGTGTTTGTTAATTTGGTTGAGTAATTGTACATGAGTGAATAAACATGATATTTCACTCTAAAGTGAGTTTGTCTGTCAGATCTGATTTGTAGCGATATTATCTTTACAAGTTACTCCATTAAGACAGACATTTAAACAATTATATGTGGAAGATTTTGTTATTTAGAAGGATGGATTTCAGTTTGTATTTGTGTAGTTATTTTGCTGATAAATTGTAGGTGGTTTTGTTACTATTTTGCTTGGGTTTAAAATTACGATGTTGGGATAATAAGATAATGTGATAACTTAATGTTTCACTTTTTGTCACTGAATGAAATCCCTCATAGTGCAAGTACTGACAAATAACTACGCTATACATGTCATGGGCATCATTCTAATCATGACATAACTGTTATCAATATTGGTATGCGGCACGCATGAAATCTTATTTGCGTTATTTGTTTGTTTCTTCCCCCTCAGAATGGCGGTGATGCATCTGTGCGCCAATAACGTAGCAGTGTGGGCCCGGACAATGATCGAGGAAACGTGGGAAGATTTCCTCCTCAAGTACATGAAGGGCTCCGCCTACGGCGAGAAAGGGGGAAGCGGCAAGGGCTACGACAAAGGCGGAAGCGGTAGCAGCGGGACTGGGTACGACACCGGAGCAGGGACGAGCTACGATTACGGGCCTGGGTCCGCAGCCTACGATGCGGGAGCGAGGATGTTGCAGGAGATGGCTGGGTATCCCCAACAACAGCAGCAGGATCCTGGTTATATGTATGGAGCGTACGGAGACTACGGGCAATACGGAGGGGCGTATGGAGGTGGAGACTACTACCCGAATAACATCAATTGTGCGTAACACCCCTCTCCTATTATTATTAACATTGTGTTAATATTATGCCAGTCTAGATCACGTTAGTTTTATAATATAATGTAGGTCCACGTTTAGTACAATAATGAACATGTTTTAAATAAGAGTTCAATTAGTAATAGTCATTTCCAAGCGAACAATTACAAATATGTTGTGATCTTCAAAATGGTTAAACAGACGATTGTGTAACCATTTAAAAAAAAATTAAATCCTTTACACCAGTATTTATCTTGTTTTGAAATAACTTGACTTGAGGCATTCTCATTTCTCGAAATATTTGTAAACAATCGGCTACAAAAAAAAAATAATAAAAAAATTAAAAAAATAAAAAAATAAAAAAATAAAATCGAAATTTTAATCCGACAATGCATCAAACAAACTTCATCTACTCATCGGCTAAAACAGACTTGAAATGGAATTGATACTTATTTTTTTGTATTTATAACCGAATATATCTATGATAACGATTTCAATCTCCCTTTCTGTACCTCTCTTTTCTACGGCAGATAACAATACTTTGGCATGGAAGAATGCTTAAAATACGACAATGGTCTTGGTCTCGCAACGTAAAGTTATTCGTATTGGTTGTAATACACGATTCAACAGATGGCATCGATGCAGTGAATTAGCAATATCTAAATTCATCTTTGATAACGATTTCAATGAACCCCTTTCTTCTACCGCAGATAACGGATCTTACAACGCTACTAACTCTGGCTTGGAAGAATGCTTAGATGGGAAATACGACAAAGGGCTTGGTCTCGCTACGTACAAGGCTTCTGTGTTCCTCTACTCTTTCACTGTCGAGTACAGCATCATAGGGGGCGCTATGGCGTACGTCATGTGGAGGAACATTGGCCGCAAGGTGCACACGAGCCACAAGCACGACGGCAATAAATCAGAGATGAGCTTCAGGTATTAAATAACAATCACAAAATAACAAACGCACACAGAGTTGAATTGACCTGATCCGACTGTTTTGTCTTCGTTTTTTTGGTTTCTCATTCAGATCGGGTCTGTGTGCGCTGCCTCACGGCTCTAATGTTGCCTGTCGGGAGCCATTCAGGGTTGATTCAACATGTTGAATCGGCTACGACTGACATGACTGAGCGAAACCGACTCTAGCCTGAGTGATAACTAGTCAGATCAGGTCTATTCGGCTCTGTGTGGGTTGGGTCTTAACCACCCAATCCTCATCCGGATTATGATATATCCCCCATTTATCCCCTGTGTTGCATTAATATTTGCGATTAACCGCAAATTTGCCATTGATCACAAAGAAGATAACACCCGCACTTGATCCATTCAGACTTGAGAATTAAGGTGGATTTTCTGACTTGCGATTTTAAAAACGCAACTTCGCAATTAATCGCAACTCTTCATGGAACACCCCATGATCTGAACTATATTACTTGATTAAAAATACGCACGTCTTGCTTTAGTTCAGATACGTAGTTTTGTGTCAGATCAGAATCGGATCGTCTAGTGTCACAAACCAAACCTCTAAAGATCCAAGATAATTTTAAATGGAGGTACTATTATTGTAACTTTTTACAGAAAAAATAAGGTGTATGCCCAAATAATCTGTAAACCTCAATTAGTCCGACCATGTAATACGCCACTTATCATTTACCTAATTAAAAAATCTGATATGACGAACTTACATGGTATTTTAGTGTTCATATTCGTTAATGGTTCAAGCACGCATTTATCACACAATTCTATGTTCGATGTCGCCCACACTGTCGAGTGCCGTCTGCTTATCGTGGTGCTGTGAACTCCAATGTCATAATTATACCGAGCATTCAGGATATGTTTAGTTTTATAGATAAGCAAATGAAGCAATCATGCACTTATGAAGTATTCTATAACCATTACTTGTTTCCATTAAATGCTATCGATGTCGTCCAGTTTCGAGTGCGGTCTGCTCATCCTGGTGCTGTGTACGATGTGCGGAGTGACAACCATCGTCTTCAATATCATCTATCCCAAAGTCATAATTGTATCGAACTGACAGGATATGTTAAGTTTGATAGTTTCGTGACTGAAGCACTTATGCACTTATGAAGCGATTTAATATTACCATTCCTTGTTTCTATTATATTCCCTGTTTCGATGTTGTCCACAGTTTCGAGTGCGGTTTGCTCCTTGGAGTATTGTGTACGATGTGCGGAGTAATCATCCTCATCCTCAACATCATCTACAGCGGCGACGCGGAGAAGTCCGAGGACAGCTTCGTCAGTATCCACGGTTACCGGATATTCCTCAATTTTGTGTCCATCACGGCATGTGTTCTGGCTTTCATTGGCATACACAGAGGCGGCTGGCAGGTCAGTAGAATAGTTCTAGCCATGTAATTGGTGTGAAATGCAGTCACGTTATAAAGATATATTTTCTCCAATACACTCCCAACAACGCCCAGATAATATAACCTTTTTTTGTGAGGGGTATCGAACTTGTAAAGTTTGTAACATCACCCTCGAATTCAAGTGTTATTTTGCTTATTAGTTTTCTTGACGTCATAATTCTGATTTAATTTTAGCATAGTAATGGTTCTAAAACAACTTGTAATTGTATCATTTTCATTCGGATAGACGGCCGGAGCTGGACGATGCTTTGTTAACAATAAGCCAGTTCGGAGTTACGTTGTGCGCATGTGCAATACAAAGGTCAATCGTACGAATTCGGCATTCATCGAATTGAAAGGACTGGATAAGGGTCTTTACTTGTTATTCTTGAGTACATCGATTGGAAATTCCGTGATGCGAAGGTTGATCAATTGTTCTCATGAAAGTAACAAAGGATATCCCATGACAACCATCTGCCACTCTGAACATGACTGCACAGAGTAAAGGCTTTATATCCTACCCATGATTGTAGAATTCAATGGTCAAGGGGTCAAACGTCCCATATGCTATCTGCGAACTGGTGTATCGCTAGGTCACACATGTCCGGCTTGCCTGGCATTGTTTCCCACCACTGACCATAGCTATGAATTGTTTATCTGGCTTGAACGAGTGAGAATAAACAACCTTTTAGCAGTAGTTGCATACTCTCTCAAAGTGCCTCATTTATTCGCATATTCGTAAGAACCCGTTCCCTTCTAGTTTCTGAAATCCCGATAGACTTTGTACACAACCCACCCGGTTCCCGTAGTCAAGGGGATGTTTATAAAAAAAAAGAAGTTTGTACTGTGTGTGAAATTTCAGCCTTTCTTCTATCACACGAATCTATTGTTTGAGATTAATCTTGTCATGAATTAACGATACAGTCACCGCTCGTGAATGACACATTTGTTTTAATAGTATGCAAATCCCTACAAATCCCTTTATAATTAAAGAAAACATTATAATATATAAAGTTATGTGCATTTGTACAATTAACAACAGCCGGATCACAATGCAGGCCCCGCCCATCGAGTGGATGCGGCGTTGCTATGGATGTGCGTGACGGGCGTGTTCCTCCAAGGGATCTACACATTCGTCGCCTCAGCCTCCTCTATGGGTCACTCCAAGCACGCTGGGCTGGTCTGGGTGGACGAAGCTACGCATCTCATACAGACTGTCATGCAGGTATGATTTCGTTTGGCGCCAAACTGCACATGTGGCTGAAAGTTGTTTAAATGGTCTTTATTCTTATGGATAGGATATTATTTTACATGTTCCAAGCTTCTGTAGAGAATGGAGTACTCCACATATTATTCTGGTCTCATATGGGTGGACGAGGCTAGCATCTCTTACAGAGAGTCATGCAGGTGCGATTTCGTTTGGCGAAATTATAACAAATTGGCGGAAAACTGTTCGAAATGCCTTAGAATAGGTGAAACTGATCCATGGCACCGAAAGCGCCCTGTATAGGGTTATTTATTGTTGCTCAGTCAATCCTTCATCCAGAGGGCTTCTTTCTCCCACGGTAAACACAAAACAAAAACAAACAGAACACAAGCTGCAGTGATCATTTTTTTTGCTTACGATTTGTTCTCAAAACTTAATCGAACAAATTGTTGTTGTTTTGTATGTAGGTGATTCTAATTCTAGACGCCATGCATCGAAATCCCCTAAAGACATGAATATTTTGTTCGCATCACTGAAAGACAATGTGTGTCTGTTATTCGTTGTTTAGGCGATTCTGATTCTAGACCCCATGCACCGAAAGCTGCATGAATACCTTGAGTCTTTTCTTTCTACATCAAAGAAACGAACTATAACGTGATTCATTTATTTTTATTCCATTTAAGGTGATATTAATTCTAGATGCCATGCACCGAAAGCCACCTGAAGACTTCAAGCAGACCCGCACAAAGCAGATCATCATGTTCCTTCTCGTCTGCAATATCACATGGTGGCTAGTCAACACGTACGAGCTCAAAGGTAACAAATAATTAATTGATTAATTAATTGATTGTTTGATTGATTGATTCATTAATTTATTAATTTATTCTTTCATTAATTCATTAATTCATTAATTATTTGATTAATTAATTCATTTAGTAATTTATTCATTCATTCCTTTGTTCATTCATTCATTCATTCATTCATTCATTCATTCATTCATTCATTCATTCATTCATTCATTCATTCATTCGTTCGTTCGTTCGTTCAATCATTCATTCATTCATTCATTCATTCATTCATAAATTCATTCATTCATTCATTCATTCATTCATTCATTCATTCATTCATTCATTCATTCATTCATTCACGCATTCATTCATGCATGCACTCATTCATTCATTCATTCATTCATTCATTCATTCATTCATTCATTCATTCATTCATTCTTTCATTCATTCATTCATGAATTCAATCATGTAGTCATTCATTCATTCATGCATGCATTCATGCATGCATTCATTCATTTATTCATGTATTCATTCATTCATTCATTCATTCATTCATTCATTCAATTATGCATACATTCATTCATTCAATCATTCATTCATTCATTTATTCATTCATTCATTAATTTCGTCATTCATTCAGTTTATTCATTCATTCATTCATTCATTCATTCATTCATTCATTCATTCATTCATTCATTCATTCATTCATTCATTCATTCATTTATTCATTCATTCATTCATACATTCATCCATTCATTTAGTCATTCATTCATCATTCATGTAAGATCACATGTTGGCTAGTCTTTTTTGTACGAGCTCAACGCATTAATTTATTCTGTCAGTCAGCCATGTATTGATTGATTACTTTACTAAAATGCATTAATGTATTAATACATTAACTTATGCATGCATTCAATCAACCAAGCAATACATTAATCATTCAGTCATTCATTCATGTATTGATTGATTGATTGATTGATTAATTGATTGATTGATTCATTGATTGATTGATTGGTTGGTTGATTGCTTGATTGATTGATTGCTTGATTGTTTAAGTGAGTGAGTGAGTGAGTGAGGGATTCATTCATTCATTCATCCATCCGTTCACACATACAAACATAAGTTTATTCATTCATTCATTCATTCAGTGATTGATTGATTGATTGACTGATTGATTGATATATACATTCATTCATTCACTCAAGAGTTCATTTATTCACGACCTCATTTACTGATTCATTATCCGTACTACTCCCCGATAACAAATTAATGAAAGATTCCTTTAAATAAATTATTATTTCTTTTATATTGCTGTCACCAATAAACTCATCATATGCAGTGAGTGTTGAAAAAAGGAAAATGTATTGCTGTATACTGTATGCCCCCATAGTTCATAACTAATCAAATCGAATGTATTTCACCTGTTGTCTGTCTACCTGTGCAGGTGGGTACGACCTCTTCGCGCTAGAGAACAACTACTACGGAGCAACCGCGTGGTACGTTATCGTTCACATCGCAGCGCCGCTCAAAATCCTCTTCCGCTTCCACTCCACTGCATGCTTCTTCGAGATCTGGGGGTCCCAGGGGGTCGAAACTGGTAACGGCCATCATTAGAGGGCGTGCTTCTATGTTTTCAACCATTATCATTGTTTCAACCTGGACCCTTTAGTGTTCTTTAATCAATTTGTGGTACGCTGTCGTGCACATCGCATCCCTGCACGAGATCCTCTTCCGGTTCCACTCTACCGCATATGTCTTCGAGGTGTGGGGCACCAAAGGGGTTGATTCCAGTAATGGTCCCTAGAGGGTGCGCTTTTTTTTTCAACCTTGAATTATCTCTGTTCTTTTTATATCGTGCAGACCGAAGCTCAAGCTGTGTATGGTTAAAACTGTACAAGACCAAAACCGCGCACACAATTGTTTCATGTTGCATAACTCACAGAAATACAATATATAAATAGCTATTATCTATAACTTGGATAGATCTAGTTCTTATATCACAACATGTCTAGCCTGAAATGCACTTTGCTCAGAATGTTAAAAACACATTAACAAAATCATTGTTTGTTCAGCAAAGGAGATTTTGATTCCAATAATGGCTACTTGGAACAAGAGGGCACAATTGTGTTTCTTTTTTGGAGTATTAAGCTCAACTTCCAATTTCACTATCCAAAGTCAAACATACTCTCTTCCTGCTTCCGCAACGTTTGGAGCACCGAGTTAAATATATAAATTAAAGCGTATCAAAACTTTTTAACACTATGAGTGCCGGGGATTTGTACAGCTCCATGGCATGTGTATGTTTTGTGTGGAGCAAGCATGCGACCTTGGCACTGAAGGCGTTAAAGGGTACCACTACCCAAAAATAATATTATTATTATAGAAAGGTGACATCTTTATTATTCCATTTCATCAACAAGTTCACACAAATATGTTTTCAGAAAAAAAATATAATTGGAAAACGCATCACCATTCTAAAGCATGCGTTCATGCGGGCTGAATTGCGAAGACTAACGGTATGCGGAGCGAAGGAATCGCCCGGGATTCTATTGTCTCCGAACGTACGCGTGAATAGCATTGGCGCACTCGCAAATGTTTGGCCTGTATGGACCCAGGAAATAGTAGTGGTTCCGTAAGTGGTGGAAATTAATTGCTTTTTTTATGAATTACACAACCCTTTGCAAAATGTTAGGTATCTATTTGATATCACAAAACGGTACCAAAACATATAATAATGTGTTGTTGTTTGCCTGGTGGTCCCCTATAAGAGTAACCGTTGTCTTTTAGACCCATTACTAACGGTTACATTTGATTTAACTATGTGCAATATTAACAGATGATAAAAGTAACCTATTTTTTATTATAACTTACATGTACAAAGCTTTGTTAAAGTGTATGTATTCTATGTTCTAGTTTATTTCAATTTTTAAAATACTGCTTGGGATTGGCCGGCAATGTGCAATACAATAATTGAATGTGATGTTTTGTTACAGGCAAGTGCAAGTGCAATATGCTATTATGGGCACATGGTGTGCAATACTAAGTATACACTTTAGTAATCTGTATCATACTCTTTTCCATAAAATGTATTTTATAAGTCTGCCTTTTTATAGAGTGAATACAATTGATCTGTACGATAAGTATTTACTAGTACATGTAGTAATATAATAACTGTAATGATTAAGAAGAATCATTGTTTATATTCACTATTGTTATGTTAGTATTATTGCTATCATTATTAGTATTATGAATGATATGACCATTTTGTTTGTATTAGTTGTAGTATCGTAATTATACTTTTCTAAGTTCTTTGCGCAAGGTTAATTTGTTATTGTTAAAGTTGATATAATCAATTTGAAAAAAGATAATTGTTATACATAATAGTTCTTGTAATTCTTGACTGAAAATAAAAAGAAATAAATAAATTAATGTATGTTCCCCTTAGGTATGTGTAATATTGTTTGTGTATTGGTATTTTAGATATGTATGAGAACAAAAATGTATTTATTTAACTTGGTTTGAACATTATTTCTAGAGTTGATTAATTTGGTAGATATATTTCATTCATTGCAATAATGTTATGTCAATGCGAGCGAATATTGATTATTTGCTTTGACCTGTTTGTAGAGTCGTATGTATGTACACTGTATGTGATTCTTGTTATGATTCAACAACTCTTTGCTCTAAAAGATAACAAAAACATTCGTTCATGTATAAAACAATATTTTCTCAAACAAGCTAAAATTATTTTATTTCAGCACAATAGATGGTTCATTTTCATTGTGGTGACATTGTATAATTATTTAATAGATTGTTATATGTTAACATGTTAATTAACATGTTATGTAATCAATTTTATGTTGGACAAAAGGGGGGGGGGGACAGTAATGTGAACAAAACAGATGTTCTTCTCTTGCGAGTCTGATTGCGACGTGTTTGTGTTCAGTCTCGATTTGTGTGCAACTGTGAACTTGTTGTAGATAACTCCGAACACTTGGGATTGTGCTGAGTGTCGTTAAAATGCTCTAGGGCGAGTCCAACATATTTAGCAAATGTAAACCTCCGTCATTAAAGAGATAGATTGATTGATTCAGTCACATTTTGTTGTCATAAATGCATCTTAAAATTGTAATATAGCTAAAAACCGTTTCACGTAACTGTATGATTTTAATATTGTAGTATCGTTCTGTAGGGCGCATTCTGTACATACTAAATACGACTTATTTTCTTCTTGAATTGCGTTCAAATGGCCCAATAGATGCATTTTGTATTTGTTAGTTATATTGTGATAAATGTTGTTTAATATGGCATCGGCATACTATTTCTAAAGGAAGTGATTATCATGGTTTACTGATGATAAATCATTTAAAATGTAGTAATAGCGATGAGCATATGTAATAATAATGATGCGCCACGAAAATCGAAATACGGAACGTGCCCTATATTAGTAGCCACCATTAATATTATTATTATTGTTATTATGTGTAGATAAAAAGAAATTCAATTTTGCTATGTGCCTTTTTTTCTAACCTTTGTTCGATATGCAATATTCAGTCTTTTTCTATGTTATTCTATACTCCTTATGCTGTCAAATATACTATATACCATGGCTAAGAGAGGATGTGTCCCTCCGTTTTATTCTATAGTACGTTTCTATTTGTTTATACAGAAAAGTTTCTGATTGTGTGTACATGTGTGTGTTTTTGTGCATCTATGTGTGTTCTTGTGCGTGTGTATGTGTGTTTGCGCGCGTGTGTATGCGTATGTGCGATTATGTGTGTGTCCATGTGTGTGTGCGTGCGTACATGCAATTAAAACAAAACAAAGAAGTGCGTGCGTTTGAAATATTTGTTTGAACATCAACTTGTAAATTCACTTTAGGGACCCCCGTAAACAAATTGAGTCCGGGCGAAGAAAATGACGTCATCTTTGTGACGTCACATATTGACAATCGCAGTAGACGTACACGCTGAGTGCATCTACTCACGTTGACAGAGAGATATTATTTCGATTTTTTTCAATATTTGCAAACATTTGTTTAAGTTTATATCATGGAGGATCCACACTCAGATGTGTTGCTGCATCCTGCTACAATGCATTTCTAAGGCATTTCAGTTATGCCTCAATTTCCAAGTAAATACGAGTTTGTTTTACTAGCAAGTCAAAAAAACTCTGCATGTAAACCATACACATTCGAACTTTGGACTCTGTGTTGTGATCCTCATGTGACATCATGACCCGATGGGCACGTACACACGCGCGCGCTCCGCTATAAATAACTTTTTTAGGAGTATGGAACGCCAATGCGAAAAAAAGCCAAAAAGTTGCATGAAATTTACCTTTTTTGCCCAACTTAAGGATTTCTTTGAAAAAAAAGAGTGTGGTATATAAATATAGGCACATATTCAAAGCTATAAAGCTGAATCAAACCCGGGATTTCACCATACCTTTAAATATGAATAACAGTTTTGTGAAAGTTACAAAAAACATTTTTTATTGTCCAAAATAATTGATCAATATTGTTGAATAAGTATCTAAAAAGGGCTTGTGTGTTAAAATCTGAACCTAAGCATCGTTACATGCAGAAATATCGGGAAAAATCACATGGACGCCCGTAAAAAGCATGTGCGGACCACGTGGACTTTTGCACGTAGCGTATGCGCGATTCCGCGTTGGCGATCAATTTACTGTAAATGAGTTTTATAATTTTGCAAATATATCAATTAGTAGGCGGTTTCCTGGCAAAATGTTTATAATTCAATATTAATAAAATTATATTCTTCCACATGGTTGGTAATAAGAGCGTATATTTCATTTGTGTGGGGCGTTCCCACTACTGTCATTTCCCTTTAAACAAAAAGTTGATCAATATAATAATATGTAAATGTCATGTGTGGTTAAAATAATTATTCAATAGAGAGATCATGAAAGCAAATTGAAAAAACATTTTGGTAGATTTTCAAAAAATGTGTAGCATTTTAAAATGTCTTTGTTTAATGATTGAATAAAAGTTGGTCCCCACGCTTATTCCAGTCTGTGAACCGATTTTGATCAATTAAAGTTGCTTTTATAATTACAATTGTGTGCACTTTCAAACGTTACACTCAGTTGATCATTACCTAACAAAATAGTATTTCTTGAAGCGCCTTCTATACCAAAATGTAACAATCCCTTTAAAGCCCTGTGTCTGAATTCGTACAAATGGGTAAATCAATAACCTACCGACCGTCATCAGTCCCCCGCCTGTAGGTCTATGCCCGCTGGTATAGCTGCGCTATGCACACTGCTGTCACCGCGATCGCGCTTTTAATGATTCACTCCCATAAACATAATTATGCCATGTAGTAAAAATATAGTAGTCGGGCGCCCGAACACCAATAAATATTATTTCAAAATTAGGAAAATTACAGGAAATGTAAACTATGATTGAAATCAGCAAAGAAAATAAGACGAAAATGTTCGGTGCAGTTAGCTCTATTTAAGCCGAATTCATTTGACCCATCGCCAATACCCTACTACTGTCGGTTTTCAACGAATCTTCACTTAAAGTTCCGTAGAAGGTTACCTTTAACTATGTGATTATGAAACTAAAAAGATTACGTTTATTTTGAAGATTCCACCCTATTATTTGGAAATGTTGAAAGCTCGGCAAGAGATTGATAATTTAAAGGGACAGCCCCTCTTTTGCAAGCCAAATTTCAAAAGCTGCGAGGTTATTGTCTTATATGAAAGAAAATGTAATTTAATAGCATGCCTGAACAAATTAGGGCTTGAAATATCTTTTTCGTGAAGTTACAGACCTAAAACTAATACAACGACAACCAACGGTTAATTGTGCATTTACGTGTATTCACCCAGTGAGGAAGTTCGTACACGGATTCCAAGAAGTACCACAACGTTATGCGTGACCCCTACGTGACCCGCGCTAGCTACATGACCCGCACACACATAATAATAGCATGACCGAATATTAAACAAAATATCCAAACCTCGCTTAAACTGGCTTCATTTTTTTGATTTTTTTTTTTACAAATATATTTACAAATATCGGCTTCACAATACCTTTATAAGAATAAGTACAATATTGTTGTAATATTATGCTAAATCAGTTAAACTCTTTTATTGACCGATATATAGTTTGATGGAGGGACGCATTCGTTTTGTATCCGTAGAATCTAAATTACAGGGCTGTTTGATCTGTTTGTTTGTTTGTGTGTTACATTCATCCCAATCCGTCAACTGGAAACTGTTCAGACGTTTTGTAAAAGAGGGACAGTCCCTTTAAGGCATTACAATGGCTGTATGAATCCAATTATTGTCAAAATGTATACAACATAAAATTGTAATTGATGGATGTATTTGAACGAGGGATCGTTATTATGAAACTCATTATTGATAAAGGGCGTGTTAAACCTGTAGCATACTTCAAGTGATAACCTGCTTACAATATATTGTATTTCTAGGACTACCATAGTCCTTTTCAGGACTCACCAATCCACCCATCTCACATGGTGCAACCGCAAACCACACGTATTATTAATTGAATGTTTGTTTAGCCAGTGTGTTACATAAATCCTCATTTAATTTTTCCACTTTTGGCTCATTTGGCGTGGAATTGCCCAATGGTTTCCCACGCACCATTTTATATCATTCATTTTAAGTTATTTCATTTTCGCCGATTGCTAACAAGCGATTCGGATGATGGACTGTGTATTAAAGAATCAGGCATTTAGAATACAAAGACCAACATATTTTTAAAAGACACGATCGTTCCCCGTGCAGGTTATGGGTGAATAGCGTTTGGGATGATGGATTTTGAAGAAAGGAATAATGTTACGTTATGGTTGAATGGTGTGACGAAGAATGCTTCAAACCTCAAGGGCATTTGGATAATATTTAGGTATGTCAGTGTATTTCTTTAACACAGCCAGATGTAGCTGGTTCGATCAACACGATAGCCTCATGTATAATTGGTTTTGTATATGAACAGCTCATTTGCAAAAGGGGTTAGATCCACTTTCCATACAAATTGAGTTAGCGATATCAGTACATTAATAAGCTACGTAACTATGTAGAATCCAAATTTTAGGACAATTTACTCACTCAAAATCAAAATATAGAAAGTTCAATTTTCATATTCCCATAGGCATGTGTACAGAGTTTGACAAAGAAACCTGCTTTAATCCAAAGTGGAAAAAGTGGATCTAACCTCTTTTGCAAATGAGCTCTTCATATAGTTTGTATGTACTGTATGTGATCTAAGATTTCCACTAAGCGGTAGTTTGTAACATCCTCACGCCCAACGGATGTTGTATGGCCGAAAAATATACAGCAATATTCGTGAACTCATTGCACTGACTTTGTACACAGTTACAACTTTCCAGTGTATTAATACAAATCCGAACATATAATTAAAAATGTAAATATCATTTTAACGAAATGGTAAATCCAAACCAGTTCCGCGCTCTACTGGTAATACAAAAGCAACAAGGTATCAGAAAACCATGATAAATTTGAGTATTTGAACAATTTGTCAAGAAAACATTTAAAAGGTTATGTGATACGGGTAGGGTACTCTTCCGGACGTGTTCGGACAAATACACTGATAACAAGCCTAAACATGACATAAATCAAGAAAAAAACAAATCGTGAATTACTAAAATTTACAATAATAAAGGCGTTTTCAGTTTGTGCAAACGTCAAAGTGTGACGTTAACAATCTATTTTTAGAATGTTCAATTAATTTGAACTTCATTTTACGAAAGAACATAATGTCCAAATACCGAAAATCAATTCAATATGTTAAGTATTGACTGAGAAATGCCCATCCGAATGAATTTATTTGGCAATAGGCACTCAATGTTATAATGCTCTGGTTCATAAAGTTAAGAACCAGAGCACTATAACACTGACTGCCCATTGAAGTAACATTCAATCGGATGGGCATATCTCAGCCCAGGCGCGCCAGAAGCAGTTTGGGATTGAGGGGGGAAGGGGGGGGGGGGGGGGGGGGCAAAGACACACCCAACACACACACAAATATTGTATTTAGTGTCATACACAGTTCCAACATAAACCGTATGCTACATTATGTATGATCCAACAATATAGCCTACAGCCAAGAATGAGTCCCTTTCACTACCTGGCTCAAAATATTGTCAAACGCACGATGTAATTCCCACACACGATCGGTGGAAAGGCTCAATTAATGGAACCATGGTAATCGTGCACCTCCTACATGTCATATCTCCCTACTACACCCCTCCCTAGGTGGACCTTTGGTTATTCAGTCGAATGCACATTAGCAAAGGTGAGAGAGACGAGCGCAACGTAATTCTATGATGAGCCGTTAGGCTAATTTTTTAGACAATCGGCGGCCGGGCGGCGAGTTTTGAGCCAATTCCGCCCGGGCACCAAGCGGCGGACGGCCAGGCACCGCTGGTTTTTAGGCATCGCTCGGCCGGTCGCCGCTGAAGTTTAAGCGTGGAATTAAAATTTGGGCGGCGCCTGCTCACGTGTTTCTTGTTATGATTTAACAACTCTTTGCTGTAAAAGATTAATCAGTTAAACTCTTTTATTGACCGATATATAGTTTGATGGAGGGATGCATTCGTTTTGTATCCGTAGAATCCAAATTACAGGGCTGTTTGATCTGTTTGTTTGTTTGTGTGTTACATTCATCCCAATCCGTCAACTGGAAACTGTTCAGACGTTTTGTAAAAGAGGGACAGTCCCTTTAAGGCATTTCAATGGCTGTATGAATCCAATTATTGTCAAAATGTATACAACATAAAATTGTAATTGATGGATGTATTTGACCGAGAGATCGTTATTATGAAACTCATTATTGATAAAGGGCGTGTTAAACCTGTTGCATACTTCAAGTGATAACCTGCTTACAATACTAGATTCCAAGGTTGGAAATGATTCAGGTTAAAACAATTTTGTGAGGTAGAATTATGATTAACCCGTTACTTTCAAGTTTGTGAAATCCCCATAGACTTTGTACACAACCCACCCGGTTCCCGTAGTCAAGGGGTTACACATTTTTTGGGGGAAATAAGTTTTAATAATGTTCCATGAAGACAAATTTAAGATTATCTTATTACAGAATTGCAAACGTCATATGATTTACTGATAAGGGATCGACAAAGTATTAAACTATAATTATACAGATAAAGAAATAAGCCCCTCCTACCATCCACCCTCTCCTCGAAATACCAACAGTCCTTTCCAGGACTATCCCAACAGTCCTTTCTAGGACTACCAACAGTCCTTTCTAGGACTACCAACAGTTCTTTTTAGGACTCTCCTAGAAAGAATACCAACAGTCCTTTTTCAGGACTACACCAACAGTCCTTTCTAGGACTACCAACAGTCCTTTCTAGGACTACCATAGTCCTTTTCAGGACTCACCAATCCACCCATCTCACATGGTGCAACGGCAAACCACACGTATTACTAAGTGAATGTTTGTTTAGCTAGTGTGTTACACTACCTGAAAGGAAAGTAGAGATAAATTCAATTTAAGTTATTGCATGGGGAAATTTAGACTATTTAAAGAGCAGCTTTTCGCTTTTCGCTTAAACTGGCTACATCTTCATTTTTTAGATTTTTTTTTTTTACAAATATATTTACAAATATCGGCTTCATAATACCTTTATAAGAATAAGTACAATATTGTTGTAATATTATGCTAAATCAGTTAAACTCTTTTATTGACCGATATATAGTTTGATGGAGGGACGCATTCGTTTTGTATCCGTAGAATCCAAATTACAGGGCTGTTTGTTTGTTTGTGTGTTACATTCATCCCAATCCGTCAACTGGAAACTGTTCAGACATTTTGTAAAAGAGGGACAGTCCCTTTAAGGCATTACAATGGCTGTATGAATCCAATTATTGTCAAAATGTATACAACATAAAATTGTAATTGATGGATGTATTTGAACGAGGGATCGTTATTATGAAACTCATTATTGATAAAGGGCGTGTTAAACCTGTAGCATACTTCAAGTGATAACCTGCTTACAATATATTGTAATTCTAGGACTACCATAGTCCTTTTCAGGACTCACCAATCCACCCATCTCACATGGTGCAACCGCAAATCACACGTATTATTAAGTGAATGTTTGTTTAGCCAGTGTGTTACATAAATCCTCATTAAATTTTTCCACTTTTGGCTCATTTGGCGTGGAATTGCCCAATGGTTTCCCACGCATAACCACAAGTTCTATTGGTGCGAGTAAAATCCAATTATTGTTGTTATGTTATTGGCACCATTTTATATCATTCATTTTAAGTTATTTCATTTTCGCCGATTGCTAACAAGCGATTCGGATAATGGACTGTGTATTAAAGAATCAGGCATTTAGAATACAAAGACCAACAGATTTTAAAAGACACGATCGTTCCCCGTGCAGGTTATGGGTGAATAGCGTTTGGGATGATGGATTTTGAAGAAAGGAATAATGTTACGTTATGGTTGAATGGTGTGACGAAGAATGCTTCAAACCTCAAGGGCATTTGGATAATAATAATAATAATAATAATCTCGATTTATATAGCGCCTAATAATAATAGTTAGGTATGTCAGTGTAGTTCTTTAATGGCCTGGTCACATATAGCCGACGCACGGCCAACGCACGGCCAGCGCATTGAAAATTTGCCATTTTGGCCAGTGCGTCGTCGTGCGCTAGGTGTGCGTCATCATGCGTTACTCATGCGTCGAGCGCGCTGGACCAACGTTTTGCATTCGTCGTCATTCGCTCTGTGCGTCGAGATTTTTTGTGCATGCTCAAAACTGTGCGCAGAGCTCGACGCATGGATGTACACGCCAGAAGGACGCCAGTCACGCGCAGAGCACGCTAGACCAACGCCAGACATACGCGGAGCACACGCTGTGTACTCGTTGTGAGTTCGTCGGCTGAGGTCTAGCGAACGCCTAGCGCACACCTAGCGCACACCTAGCGTGCTTCAAACGCATGCCCAGCGAACGTGCAGCGAATAAGGGCGAGCTGAACGAGTGCAGAACGGGTCTCTAACGCACCCGACGTTCTTCTAGCGTGTTCCTAGCGTATAGCTAGCGTGTACGCAGCGTGTACATAGCGTGTAGTCAACGCGTCCCTGCACACCATCTCCCCATCACTTCTCATCCGACCCTCATGGGTAACGATAGAGGCTCCTACTGATCACTTCTAGAAGAACCACCTCGGAAGATGGATGGATTTTAATGTTATTTGACATGAACTACCAGTATTGTGTTAAATTTATTCATTGCATTAATTGCATTCATTTCAGGGCCCTGCAAAGTTAAACAAATGCTAAAACCCACCCACCCCCTTTCTCCAAAATGGACATGGAAAGAAAACTCAAATCATATTAGGACTTTTTAAAAATCTTGAAATGATTTGAGACGAGTACGGTGCAGTTTTTCACACTTAACCTTTATTTTGGTGATTTTCCCCATTATTTGTTGTATCTATTTTGTATCCAAAATGCCCCTTGACCCATCCACCTACTTCCAATTATGTTATGGATGTTTGAATTTGTTTAATGTTGCAAGGCCTGTTTATAGATAAACACGCTAATAATACAAGTTCGGCAATTCAAGTTTGAGCTCTCATATCCATGGATACGTATTACCCTTCACAAATATGGTATCATTGAATGCTTGTTAATTCCCGAGGGTGTTTCACAAAGCAATATTTTGTTATCATGACAAATTTGTCATAATAAAACATTCTTATGGCATGTATGGTAGCATTGTGGGGACCTTTTGCACACAATTTGGTGAAACTTTTGCGAAAATTTAGCTAAAAGTACGAATTTGGCTAAAATTATATTCTGTAAATTCTCGTTGCCCGGATCCGGACTTGGGCAGGTTTTCCAGGCGCGCGAAGTTGTCCCTCATTCCCTTGAACGACCCTTGCAGATGGGATACTTCTTTGGAAACGATGTCCGCCTGTTTCTGCCATGCAGCATTTTTCATGTCTGGCCTCCTGTAATGGGTGACCTTTTGTTCCAAATAATTTCATGTTCCTCCAAGAAGGCGACCATCAATTCCTCCTCGTCATCGGACAGCTTGTTGGCCCTTTTGTCTTTCTTTGTACCCTTCTTGATCTTGACGACAGACGATGCTGCGAAGCCAGCGATACATGGCTGTCTACTGACCCAGCATGTGAGTGAGTAGGGGAGCACTGACGGGATGAGGATGGAAAGGATGTAGCATCCTCGACAGCATCCTCAACGGTAAAGGCAGAGTCCAAGCTGTGCAGCTCAGGGTCCAGGCTAGGCGGCTCAGGGTTCAGGCTGGGCTGCTCAGAGTCAGAGTCTAGGCTGTGCAGCTCAGGGTTCAGGCTGGGCTGCTCAGGGTCCAGGCTGGGAAGCTCTTTGCCTCTGCCCTTGCCTCTACGACCGCGGCCACCAATAACAGGAGCAGATGGTGTCTTCTTCATGGGCTTCATGGACAGTGGGTTCATTCTCTTGGGTGGCATCTTGAAGAGGTTGTACACTTGGCACTGCACTAACTTTGATATGACAACACACTGGACGCTGTCTTTCGCGGGCTGTGCGTTGAGCGCGCGGTGCATGCGCGGTGCATGCGCTCTGCATGCGCTGGCCGGGCGCTGGCCATTCGTCCAACACGCTAGCAGCACGTGATGCATTCGTTGCGGTTTTTAATGTATACGCTCTGTATGCGCTATGTATGCGCCCTGTATACGCACAGCGCGTTAGCAACACGTTATGCATTCGCTGTAAGTTCGCTAGCCTCCCCCCTAAATCCTGACAGGAGTTGGGCGTACAACGACGCACTCCCATTTTTCCCGAATTTTCAGTGCGTTGGCCATGCGTTGGCCGTGCGTCGGCTATATGTGACCAGGCCATAACACAGCCAGCTGTAGCTGTTTCGATCAACACGATAGCCTCATGTATACTTGGTTTTATATATAGTGTGTATGTACTGTATGTGATCTAAGATTTCCACTAAGCGGTAGTTTGTAATTACATCCTCACGCTCAACGGATGTTGTATGGCCATGGATAGTACTAGTACTATCCATAGTATGGCCGAAAAATATACAGCAATATTCGTGAACTCATTGCACTGACTTTGTACACAGTTACAACTTTCCAGTGTATTAATACAAATCCGAACATATAATTAAAAATGTAAATATCATTTTAACGAAATGGTAAATCCAAACCAGTTCCGCGCTTCTACTGGTAATACAAAAGCAACAAGGTATCAGAAAACCATGATAAATTTGAGTATTTGAACAATTTGTCAAAAACACATTTAAAAGGTTATGTGATACGGGTAGGGTACTCTTCCAGGTTACAGTCCGTTATTCCGAAGGTTCGTTATTCCGAAGGTTCAGTTATTCCGAAGGTTCGTTATTCCGAAGGTTCGTTATTCCGAAGGTTCGTTATTCCGAAGGTTCTTTATTCCGAAGGTTCGTTATTCCGAAGGTTCGTTATTCCGAAGGTTCGTTATTCCGAAGGTTCGTTGATCCGAAAATAAAATCGGGTTCGTTATTCCGAAGGTTCGTTATTCCGAAGGTTCGTTATTCCGAAGGTTCGTTATTCCGAAGGTTCGTTGATCCGAAAATAAAATCGGGTTCGTTATTCCGAAAATTTAATCGGGCTTGTTATAATACTATGGTTTGTGTTTTGTTTATTTAATTTACAGCCTGCATTAAGCATACCCCTCCCCCTTTCCCTCCCTTGGCCAGACCAATCAAACATTTAAGTTTATCTTATCTCTTTAATATGAAATTATAGCATTATAACAAACCCAAATTCATTTTCGGATTAACGAACCCGATTTCATTTTAGGAATAGCGAACCTTCGGAATAACGAACCCTCGGAATAACGGACCTTCGGAATAACGAACCTTCGGAATAACGAACCCGATTTCATTTTAGGAATAGCGGACCTTCGGAATAACGAACCTTCGGAATAACGAACCTTCGGAATAACGAACCTTCGGAATAACGAACCTTCGGAATAACGAACCTTCGGAATAATGCAACAAATGTTCGGATTAACGAACCCTATTTCATTTTCGGATTAACGAACTCTCAGGTATAGGAAATTTGCGTGTTCGGAATAACGAACCTTCGGAATAACGAACCTTCGGAATAACGAACCTTCGGAATAACGAACCGCACCCCTCTTCAAGACGTGTTCGGACAAATACACTGATAACAAGCCTAAACATGACATAAATCAAGAAAAAAAACAAATCGTGAATTACTAAAATTTTAGGAAATAGCGAACCTTCGGAATAACGAACCCTCGGAATAACGGACCTTCGGAATAACGAACCTTCGGAATAACGAACCCGATTTCATTTTAGGAATAGCGGACCTTCGGAATAACGAACCTTCGGAATAACGAACCTTCGGAATAACGAACCTTCGGAATAACGAACCTTCGGAATAACGAACCTTCGGAATAATGCAACAAATGTTCGGATTAACGAACCCTATTTCATTTTCGGATTAACGAACACTCAGGTATAGGAAATTTGCGTGTTCGGAATAACGAACCTTCGGAATAACGAACCTTCGGAATAACGAACCTTCGGAATAACGAACCGCACCCCTCTTCCAGACGTGTTCGGACAAATACACTGATAACAAGCCTAAACATGACATAAATCAAGAAAAAAAACAAATCGTGAATTACTAAAATTTACAATAATAAAGGCGTTTTCAGTTTGTGCAAACGTCAAAGTGTGACGTTAACAATCTATTTTTAGAATTTTCAATTAATTTGAACTTCATTTTACGAAAGAACATAATGTCCAAATACCGAAAATCAATTCAATATGTTAAGTATTGGCTGAGAAATGCCCATCCGAATGAATTTGTTTGGCAATAGGCACTCAATGTTATAGTGCTCTGGTTCATAAAGTTATGAACCAGAGCACTATAACACTGACTGCCCATTGAAGTAACATTCAATCGGATGGGCATATCTCAGCCCAGGCGCGCCGGAAGCAGTTTGGGATTGAGGGGGGAGGGGGGGGGGGGGGGGGGGGGGGGGGGCAAAGACACACTCAACACACACACAAATATTGTATTTAGTGTCATACACAGTTCCAACATAAACCGTATGCTACATTATGTACGATCCAACAATATAGCCTACAGCCAAGAATGAGTCCCTTTCACTACCTGGCTCAAAATATTGTCAAACGCACGATGTAATTCCCACACACGATCGGTGGAAAGGCTCAATTAAGGGAACCATGGTAATCGTGCACCTCCTACATGTCATATCTCCCTACTACACCCCTCCCTAGGTGGACCTTTGGTTATTCAGTCGAATGCACATTAACAAAGGTGAGCGAAACGAGCGCAACGTAATTCTATGATAAGCCGTTAGGCTAATTTTTTAGACAATCGGCGGCCGGGCGGCGAGTTTTTAGCCAATTCCGCCCGGGCACCAAGCGGCGGCCGGCCAGGCACCGCTGGTTTTTAGGCATCGCTCGGCCGGTCGCCGCTGAAGTTTAAGCGTGGAATTAAAATTTGGGCGGCGCCTGCTCACGTGATTCTTGTTATGATTTAACAACGCTTTGCTGTAAAAGATTAATCAGTTAAACTCTTTTATTGACCGATATATAGTTTGATGGAGGGACACATTCGTTTTGTATCCGTAGAATCCAAATTACAGGGCTGTTTGATCTGTTTGTTTGTTTGTGTGTTACATTCATCCCAATCCGTCAACTGGAAACTGTTCAGACGTTTTGTAAAAGAGGGACAGTCCCTTTAAGGCATTACAATGGCTGTATGAATCCAATTATTGTCAAAATGTATACAAAATAAAATTGTAATTGATGGATGTGTTTGAACGAGGGATCGTTATTATGAAACTCATTATTGAAAAAGGGCGTGTTAACCCTGTTGCATACTTCAAGTGATAACCTGCTTACAATACTAGATTCCAAGGTTGGAAATGATTCAGGTTAAAACAATTTTGTGAGGTAGAATTATGATTAAACATTTTTGGGGGAAATAAGTTTTAATAATGTTCCATGAAAACAAATTTAAGATTATCTTATTACAGAATTGCAAACGTCATATGAATTACTGATAAGGGATCGACAAAGTATTAAACTATAATTATACAGATAAAGAAATAAGCCCCTCCTACCATCCACCCTCTCCTCGCAATACCAACAGTCCTTTCCAGGACTATTCTAACAGTCCTTTCTAGGACTAGCAACAGTCCTTTTTAGGACTCTCCTAGAAAGAATACCAACAGTCCTTTTCAGGACTATCCCAACAGTCCTTTCTAGGACTACCAATAGTCCTTTCTAGGACTACCAACATTCCTATCTAGGACTACCAACAGTTCTTTTTAGGACTCTCCTAGAAAGAATACCAACAGTCCTTTTTCAGGACTACACCAACAGTCCTTTCTAGGACTACCAACAGTCCTTTCTAGGACTACCATAGTCCTTTTCAGGACTCACCAATCCACCCATCTCACATGGTGCAACCGCAAACCACACGTATTATTAAGTGAATGTTTGTTTAGCCAGTGTGTTACACTACCTGAAAGGAAAGTAGAGATAAATTCAATTTAAGTTATTGCATGGGGAAATTTAGACTATTTAAAGAGCAGCTTTTCAGTTTTGGATTTGTAGCAGATAATTGATGACCGCATTGTCAACAGGAAAGAGAAACATATTCCATAGAGTTAGTTTATATTATATTAGTTTATATAGGTTCACCCCAAAATGTCCCATCTTTTAAAAGTTGTCTTGTTTGAAGTATGACCATTTAATCAAAGGTTTTATGATATGTCTTGGTAAAGTTATCCTCCCAGCATATTTCGGTACCATTTTCATTTAAATCTCTGCACGCATGACTGAACAAATGACAATCGTTAAAAGACTGCAAAACCACACTTGCGCCAAGTGGGTGGTGGAGTGAAAATACTGTGTTTTGAACAAAGACAGTCAGACAGACAGAAACACACACAAACACACGCACAGTAAAAAATTGTTTCATAATGCAGTGTTAACATTTCCCCTTTTCTGACTAAACATTGATTTTGAACAAGATCGCTGAATATTTAAGCGGCGATTCCCTGACAATCTTTCCCCTAACACAGTCACCAAAAGCACCACCGATCATCATCATCAAGACAGTGCACATAAATCCAATGTGCTATCTCAATACGTTGGTATAACAACACTAAAATGAATCTCGTTTATGTTTTTTGTTGGTTAACAATGGCAATTTACAATGGATATCTGTGCTTTTGTTCTTCTTGTCACCAAAGGGCTTGCCTGGTTATTTGACAGCAGTTAATTATATTGAGCCCTGTTTGAGTAGGACAAGTACTGGAATTATGGTTTGTCCTAAGTTCACCCTGCAACAGAGATAATTTCTAGTCACTAAGTATGCAAAAACTTGTAACGTGTAACATACGTTCTGCAAGGGTAATGTCGCCGTAATCCCAATGGTCAGTGTCCCAGCAGTAAAAGTTACACATTCTTTATATAATATTACAACAATATTGTACTTATTCTTGTAAAGGTATTGTGAAGCCGACATTTGTAAAGGTATGTCACGGAAAAAGATCTCAAAAATGAAGAATATATAATTACATGTAGCCAGTTTAAGCGAGGTTTGGTTATTTTGTTTAGTATTCGCTTATGCCGTTGTTTGATATGTGCGCGGGTCACGTAGCTAGCGCGGGTCACGTAGGGGTCACGCACAGCAACGTGGTATTCCGAAAAGAAAAGGGGAAAGGGGACAAAAGTAACACTTAATAAAAAGAGAATTACAAAAATAACCAGAAAAGTCTAAGAAGTTGATGATTATACGCCCTATCGCCTTGACCTCAGGGACGAAATGGACATTTTAGTATCATATTGTTAAAGGGTACCACCACCCAAAAATAATGTTCTTATTAAAGAAAGGTAGCATCTTTAGTATTCCATTCCATCAACAAGTTCACACAAATATGTTTCCAGAACAAAATATATAATTGGAAAACGCATCACCATTCTAAAGCATGCGTTCATGCGGTCTGAATTGCGAAGACTAATGCGTGCATAGCGAACGACTCGCCCGGGATTATATTGTCTATATACAAACGTACGCGTGAATAGAATTGGCGCACTCGCAAATGTTTGGCCCTTATGGAACCAGGAAATAGTAGTGGTTCCGTAGGTGGTGGAAATTAATTGCTTTGTTTATGAATAACACAACCCTTTGGAAAAGGTTGGGTATCTATTTGATATCACAAAACGGTACCAAAACATATGATAATGTGTTGTTCTTTGCCTGGTGGTCCCCTTTAAGCAACTTTTCTAGTTTCTAATGAGTGATGCAAAATTCTGAAATATTATCGGGAAAATGGATTTATCTGAGGATAAAATGAAGAATGACATGTACTTTGATATGAGTGTTGAACTTTAACCTCAATTATCTCCATTGTTTTAGCAGAATAAGAAAAATGAAGACAAAAATCATAACTTCGTCAATTTTTGTCCGATCGGCATAAAAAATTGTCTCAAAATAAAGAGAAAAATCAACAACATCATATCAAAAGCAGCTGGTCACATATAATTTGTTGTTGTTGTTTAAATTGGAGATTAATTCCCATACAGGATATGTGAGTGAGCCTGTTGACCCCGCGAACTCCATACCATGCCACTTCTCTCGGTTAATCGTGGTTATACGGCTGAATGCACATTAACAAAGGTGTAAATATTGGTCATTGATTGGTGCGAGGGTGATTTCTCTCTGTAGAAATTGACAAAAAGTTGAACCGGACATGGCGTCACTAATGAGGCACTAGGATAAAAAAAACTACTCGTCGACGAACACAAAGTATATTCGTGGTATAATTTTCTTTGTGAAAGATAACCTATCCTGTGAAATTAGGAAAACAAATTAAACATTTAGTTTTTGTTGTTTTTGTTTGTTTGATTCTTTGTTTGTTTGTTTGTTTTGTTTTGTTTTATTTGTTGTTGTTGTTGTTGTTGTTTTTTTGGGGGGCACCCTGTATAGTGCTTCCCCTGGATAACACCAGATGCAGCTACACCGCCTGGTGTCCACGTCGAGTGCGGGTCGAGTGCGGGTCGATGCGAGTGTGTGTCCGATGACCGGGCCGGGTAATAATGTCAAGCGCTTATTAGAGAAGATTTATACTAGGTGCTACTGTATAAATCATAACAGTATTAGTAGTAGTAGTAGTATTAAACTAGTGCATTTCAGTGGTCTTCACAGCAGTGTGCACTTATTCGACATTCAGTGGAATGTGTTTGAAAGAACAGGGATTAAATATTCCAGATTTTTGTTTACATAGTAAGGTCTGAAATGCGAAAATCTCATGAATTTTGATATTTACTAAGATCTTTAGTTTGACCGTGTGGAGCAAATAACAATTGCGTGAATGTTGGACTTAATTGGGTAGTTCCGTTTTGGTATACAGGGCGCTGCACGAACTAATTTTGCTGTGAGATAATGAAAAACTGAGTGTAAAATTTGAAAGAGCATACAATTTTAATGGCAGAATAAACTTTTTTTTTATCAAAATCGGTTCAGAAACGGCTGAAATATCAATAAAAATATCCAATCGGAATAAATCTGGGGCCAAGATTTATTCGATGATTTTTTAGAAAATTAAAAAAATGCCTACACTTTTTTCCAAAATTGTCAAAAGAGGTTTTAAAATAGTTGTTGATGATCTCTCTATTCAATCATTATTTCAACAAAACATCACATGCATAATTGTGTATGATATTGGTTGAAACCAATGCTTTTTTAGAGAACGCTATCTTGTGTTTGAATGGCTGTTTTTTGTTTATGATAACAGGCTTTTTACTTAGTCGTTTGTAATTTTCTATACATTTCAGGGCATGGTGGAGTTACAAATATTAGTTTGTAATGTTATTGTGCAGGTTCTGGTCACTAGAGCTCAGCCTAACCAAAACTGTACTACCCCTTTAATATGTACCCCAGCATACATAATATGAACACTTGCAGCTGTAATTTTTGTTTCCTCTTATGTATTTATATCAATAAAGCATGCACTTTAAACTCAAATTGTGTTTGGTGTAACGAGCTATAAACTTGCATGTTGATATTAAAAGCCCTACATTCCGCATCCACCTTGAAAGTGGCTATTTGACACGGAATGAACCAGGATGTGGTTTATTTTGTAATTGATTTTGTCTCTCAGAGATAATTGCAACATTTGTTAGCAAGCTTTGATACAACGCTATGCGAAAAGGAACTTGGATTTGTAATAAAATATAGAAAACCCGAGCGAAGATGCATGGTAGGGAGTGAACAAGAAGGGGTAACATTGCCGGGGATACAAGGGGATTCCAACAATGTGATGTATATGGGTTACACGAACGAACGAATGTTGGACCTAAAAAAAAATTATGCATGTGATGTTTTGTTGATATTTTAAAACCTCTTTTGAAAATTTTGGAAAAAAGTGTAGGCATTTTTTTAATTTTCTAAAAAATCATCGAATAAATCTTGGCCCCAGATTTATTCCGATTGGATATATTTATTGATATTTCAGCCGTTTCTGAACCGATTTTGATAAAACAAAGTTTATTCTGCCATTAAAATTGTATGCTCTTTCAAATTTTACACTCAGTTTTTCATTATCTCACAACAAAATCATTTCGATCAGCGCCCTGTATACCAAAACTGAACTACCCAATTAAGTCCAACATTCATGCAATTGTTATTTGCTCCACACAGTCAAACTAAAGATCTTAGTAAATATCAAAATTCATGAGATTTTTGCATTTCAGACCTTACTATGTAAACACAAATCTGGAATATTTAATCCCTGTTCTTTCAAACACATTCCACTGAATGTCGAATAAGTGCCCCCGCGTTAGGGTAAACTTCGTACAGTCTCAGTTTTTAGTTGCAGTTTCAGCTTCAGTAGCGGTATAGCCGTGACGGTACACAACATACACACGTGGAAATTTGGAATACACATGTATGCCTTTTGGAGCTAGTATAATTTGTCTCACAATCTGGTAGTAGAGTGGTTATAACGTCCAATTATTTCAAACAAGATCAAGAAAGAGGTAAGACAAAATATCTATCATCAATCGTTCTGTATTGCGCACAAGTTTGCGTTGTTTGTCGTTGGTCGTATCGACACCTACAATTAATATAACTTGCGTCGTCATACGAACAATTCTGTGACGTTCTACTGATTTGATCTCCATAAGTTAATAATAATAATAAATAATGTTTCGATTTATATAGCGCCTAATATGATTGATAATCATCTCTAAGCGCTTTACAATGTTATTATTACAATGTTATATAGCGGAAACATAATGCACGAATATCTGTTGGCATGGAATATTCAGTTAATTCAATACTCGGTACATATTCTGTAAGAACTACATACTATCAGAGGATAAATGTACATCAGAAGGATCTAGCAATCACATTGACAAGATTTTAATGCGAAAACTGACTATGGGTTAATATAACGTGTTATATTTGTTGTAAATATCTGATACATATTACATCCACTGCGTAAGGTGTGAAAATCCGATGGTAGATGAATGCCATAATATGTATAAGCCGATGAATGAGCGAAATTGCATAATGCTTTCGCTGTCGGTTACAGACTTGTTTTCATTCAAAAAGCAGCCATTACCAGAAAGGGGTGCTCTCAAAACACCGCAAGTTTCAGCCATTATTTTGTCAACAAATGTGAATATGATTTATGGTTAAATATAAATAATCATTCAATAGAGAGATCATTGAAACAATTTTAAAACCATATTTAGTAGATTGGTTCTAATAGATATTTTCTGTTTAATTATTCTATAAAATTGGTCCCCCACATTAATTCCAGTCTGGTAATAATATGGATATTTCAGCCGTTTCTAACATGTTTTTAATCAAATAACGGTGATTATGTCTTTAGAATCGTATGCCCTTTAAGGTTTTACACTCAGTTGTTCATTACTTGACAAGAACATATTTCTTGAAGTGCACTCTATACCGGAACCGATGTATCCCATTTCAAAAAATGGATTCATATAATACTTCTAATAGCATGGTTACAGGAAAACAACCAGACGTGAAATAAGTAATAGACATGCAAGATTCGATTATTTGACGTTTTTGCACACTTTTACTATACCAGGAATATCTTTCTAACCATTGCAGCTACCCCCTACAAGCCATACATTTCTGGAAAGCTTAGAATATGGGGAACCCAACAAAACTAAATTAAAGACAATTGGACTTAAAGTAAGAGTTTAAACAGCCATAATATAGAAAAAATAAAATGTTATACTTTTAGCACATCAACATTCAAAGGCATCTCCTCAGAGGTATATAGGCGTATACATTATATATTTTAAAGATAGATATTATGATGCTATACAAACGAAATAATGATGGCTTTTTACATTATTCAGCAATCTTCATAGTCAAAAGGCAAAAAATCAGAAATGTACGTATGAAATGTACATATTTTGGTTTACAATAGGGTTACCTCTAAAAGCCATCATTAATCTGTTCATCTACAAACAAGGACTAATAACTCCAAATTTCATTGAATTTAAGTAAATGCATTTACCAAGTTTTTAGAATTTTAATATGAAAAATCAGATTTTCGGAAAATGAGCTTGAAAGGCCATGTACAATATTGATATTTGTTAGATAAATGTGACATGTATAACAAATAGGAAAATAGCGGGATAAATAGTAGTAGTTGGCTCAATGGAAATTTAGGGCATGTTAATCACATATAAACTGCCATCTTTATGTTCTGCATGACAATAGATATTGCTGCTTCACTTTGAATAAAGAGGAGCACAGTTTGGATGGAAATCTCCAATCTAAGATGGGAAATATTACTTTCCGGCCCCCAAAATGTACAACAGTGATATAAAAATCCTCAATTTGTCCATTTAATAGCTACTCCCTACCCGACATAGTATGTATTTGTTTAAAGCTTAGAATCCATGGATCATTTTAAGCTAAAAATCTTAGTTTTGATGAGAAAACAAAATGAAATGCCCAACTGGGCTACAATTACTTTAATATACCATAAGAGATAAGGAGGAATAAGCTATGAAAGTTAGAGCATAAACGGGAAAGAAACAAGAAAAATATGGCTCTTTGAAGCTATCAATTTACAAGAATCGTACTACAATCATTTTCTCTTTTACATCAATTTAGAAATTAAAAATATGTTTTTATCATACATGGTAAATATTATACAATTCTTTGTTGTTTTCTTTACGAGGGTAATCATTAATTTGTATGCTAAAGTGAACTTCCTTTAAGAATGTGAACCATAATGTAAATATATTAATTTCTACATTTACATGATAAACATATTTTACTATTTTAATCATTTTACATTTCAATAGAGCATGATATAAATCTTCTTGACAATGACATGTTTCAAATGTATCACTATTACTAAGTTTCAGCAGAAATAATGTTCTTTTTACTACGATAAAATTATAAATAACTTTAAAATGATATTACCTTCATTTGTTATCCTTAATCCACAAAACATTTCGTTTATAAACATGTTTCCAATCAACATAACAATCTAATTTCTTTACCCAATATGATGGGCCTTCAATTGCATTTCCATTTTTAGAACGTGTAATATAAAATATTTTTCTCCAATCAAAACTGTTGGTATTTCTAAACATATTGGTTCTTTCAAATTATTCATCCACACTTGGGTATCGTTTTCTGTAATAAAAGATATTCGAACATTACAATTACTTTTGATTTTATTATTGTGAAGATTTTATATTAATTTTGTTGTTATAATATATCTATTATAAAAACAAACATTTTTCAAATAAATGATTCCACTCAAGTACCAATTCTTAAAAAAAAAAGGTTTCTTTTCAAATACTACATATGTATTATTCCCATATTATTTGTTCATCTAAATCAGTACTACTATTTTCATTTGTTGTGTACATAATAACCCATGATTTCAAAATTTCTAAATAAAACTCTGGCAATTTGCCAGCCGCATATGTATCTACCATATATGCATCAATAGGATAAATGAATTATGAAAATACAATTTGGGCGTGCACGACAAACACAGTTATCGATGAAAAGAATTATTGTATTGTGACCACAGGCAGTTCGGGGTAAATCAAACATACATGCTATGCAGTGATATCAAATATGCCTTTATCATTGTATCGCTGGGCCCCAGATTTATTCGATGAACTTTAAAGGGACTTAGTAACATTGTCCAAATCCTCAAAATAAAATTGTAATTCTAGCGGTTCCTTTATACCTTGTTGTATTCGTATTAACAATAAAATCATGGGACAGCTTTCGGTTTTTCAAATTTCCCTTTCATTACAAAGATATGTATGATTGAAGTATTTAGATAAGAAAATCTCCGGGCGAGATTTTCATCCCTGTACAAAGTGAATGCAGTGAGTTGGTGAATATCACCCAATATCACTTTGCATTTTCGCTCATTACTTGGCCATACATTGTCCATTTGACCTGAAATTTTCACACAATACCCTGAGGACATATGAGATAACAACAGTATACATTGCATCAACCATTCATCAGTTTTTGCACATCTCAACAAAGTTACTAGATCCCTTTAAACAAAAAATTAAAATGCCTACACTTTTTTCGAAAATGTTCAAAAGAGGTTTTTAAATAGTTGTTGATGATCTCTCTATCTAATCATTATTTCAACAAACTATTTTGTATGAAAAATGGTTGAAACCAATGTTTTTTTAGAAAGCGCCCTCTTGTGTTTTAATGGCTCATTTTGAATGATAACAAGCTTTTTAATCAGTTTTTTTATAATGTTATATATCTTTCGAGCATGGTGGAGTAATAACTATTAGTTTGTAATGTTATTGTGCAGGTTTTGGTTACTAAAGCTCAGCCTTACCCAAACTGTACTACCCCTTTGATATAATAAATGCGTCCACATACACTCGCTTTGATAGCGCAGTCCGTAGCGGAGACCCTCTTTTGAAATTCCATGTATTACTTACCGTTTATTGTGACGAGTAGCGTGTGTTGTTGCATTATGCAGATGTGGCATGTCTAAAGTAAAGACTAAAGCTCACAAACAGCTGATCTGAGAAATGATTGCATCGGTCTAGGGTTAGCTATAAACTTTGTAGAGAATATTTAATAAAATGTAAGGTTTACATAAGAATAAAAAGACACATTTCCAGATGAGAAATGGTCCTCGCGCATTGTGCTCTGCCCGTTCTCTTCGCTCACGTAGCAATTAGTTGTACAATGCATGACGAGGACCTAGTGTTTACACGACCAATGTTGAGTGACACCATCAGGGGTGGGTATGGCAGAAGTTCAACCCTACGATGGTGTTGACATTTTTAAACTAGGGTCATCGAAAAGGATTTCCAGATTTGTGAAAACACAGCTATTGCCATGTTAGTCCAGTTTGGACCGCCTCGGCGAATTAAGTTTAGTTTTCAATGATATTTACTTTCCTCATTGCTTACATACAAACAATAACAAAATAATCATTAAAAAAAATAATCAGAAGGTTAAAGGGATAGTTGAGTTTTGGTAGAGAGGGCGCTAGACTACTTTTTTTTGTGAGGTAATGACAAACTGAGTGTACAATTTGAAAGAGCATAATATTAAAATAATACAATCATCTTTGTTTGATCAAAATCGGTTCAGAGACGGCTGAAATATCCATAAATATAACAATTTGTAATAAACCTGGGGCCCCAGGTTTATTAGAGAATTTTGAACCAGCCGTTAAAAATTCAAAAAAATGCTTCCTCTTTTCAAAAAGTTACAAAATAGGTATTTAAATAGTTGTTGGATATTTCTCTATCTAATCACTATTTCAACAAAGCATCACATGCACAATATTTTATTAAAAATGGTTGAAACCGATGAGTGTTTAGAGAGCGCCCTCTTACGTTTTAACGGCTTTTTTTGAATGAGAACATGATCTTTACTACGTCATTTGTAATTTTGTGTTCCTTTCTAGTTATAACTATTAGTTTGTAATATAATGATGCAGGTTTTGGTTACTAAAATTCAGTTTCACCAAAACTGTACTCTCCTTACCAGAACTCAACTATCCCTTTAACAGAATATACAGCATTTGATTTTACATTCACATCAGAATAATACAAATTAACTTTCACATCAAATAAAGGTCACCATATTGAAGATTAACACGAGCAGGCAACATTCGAGCCAAGCAAGTGTAAAGCCATGATAATCTCTCGGAAGAGAAACAAGAAACTTACTTGGACAAAACATATCACCAACTTAACAGCAAGAGCTGGACAAAAACTAGGAGCGTTAAGGAGGGTAGCTACCAAGATTGATGTTGCAGGAAAACTACCATTCGCAGCCTAATGGAGTATGCTTCGCTATGCTGGACTGCTTGGACTGCTGGACTCTGTCCAGAGGAAAGCTCTTCGAGTCGTTGGCGTGAATGAAGAAGACGCACAGTCACAGCTTAATATCCCATCTCTTCAACACCGAAGACGTGTTGCAACAGTACTCTACAAAATGCAGACCAACCTTTGTCCTTCAGACATGAAGTCCATGCTCCCTCAACCATACGTGATAAGAAGATCAACACGCACCAGCCGGGCAATGCCGAGACATGCCCTCACAATACCCACCTCTAAAACCTACTCAACAGGCAGAAGCCTTCTCCACATAGCAGTCCCTCTTTGGAACAACCTACCAGAGGGCACAGTTGGAGAGATCAACGACTCTGGTGTTCAATCTTTCAAGCGACGAGTACATCAGCACCTGTTATTCATTGATGGTGTCACATAGATGAGGCACTATTTAATTTAATTTTCCTTAAGCCGCTGTGAGCCACTGATTGGCTGATGAGGATGTCATTTATGGTGCTTTAATGCCCGTATTTGAGTTCGATGTATGTCTCGCCTTATTGGCTGTAGCACGTTATATTTAAAAAAAAATAAAAAACGACACGATTCAATTAACCTATGGTATATGCGTTACAACGTGCAAACAAACGGCATTTATTTTACGGTTGTAGATGAACTATGTACCTGGGCAATGCCAGTGTGCTACACGCACTGCGTATGACACGCGTGTCCGCGTGTCATACGCAGTACGAGCGCATGCAAAGTATCAAACATGGCTAAAAGTGGAAAATCAAGTTGTCAAGAAATACAAAAAAGGCCCTACTTTTCCCTCTAATAATTAAAATGTTTCTTACATTAGAAGAAAGGTAATTTTTCTTTTTTTATTTTGGTATGCGAGATGGTATGAAAACGTAACAGGGTAAAATCATACGATCGGCTGAATGAGCGAGAGTTGGAACAAATTCGCCAAATTTCTTGTATTCGCCATAGAGAAGTGGTCGTTACCGAAAATTAAACGTCAAAAGGCCACATTTTCCTAGTAACACAACGAGACATAATTGGTACCATTCGAATGGAAATCTATCACTGATTAATATTCCAGCCGAGACGGTATAAATTGTTTAAACGACGTTAAGCTATGAGAGTTTAATTTCACACAGCGCACGAAAATGGGACTAAATTCTGCTCATTCCCCGTGTTGAAGCGCGCAGTGCGAAATGTGCGGAGCAAATGCACACAAGTTTTCCATATGTATATGACCATTTAAATTATTACAAAACAATCGAAAATACAGATCAGTATGCATGAAGAAAGCATGAACATAAAAAGCGGGAAAAAGAAGGAAAAAAGTCGAAGAAGTGTGCCCCTAACAACCCCCATGCCCCTCATCAGACCTCCCTGCACCCTATTCAGGGGGGGGGGGGGGGGCACGCAACGCCATACTGACTGCACATTCATTCCTTGTCCACATCATCATGCACGAACGCGTTCTCGCGTTTAGTTTAGCACGATAACAAACAATTTATTAATTAAATCTGAAAACCCCACTTAGTTGTTTCGTTGCTACTGTGCATTTAAGTGCGGTTCTTGTTATACTTTCCCACGTTATATATTCCCTCTTTTGTTTCAAAGGAGGGACGGGTAGAGAAGGGATGAAGCCTCACCCTTTTTTTAACACCAATATTCGGGCAAAATGAACCTAAACTGCATGCAAGCGGACACAAGAAAAACAAAAACATGGCATATTTGTAAAGCTAGGTTTTGGAACCAACCTTCCAATTTATATATGTTGCCTGTTGAAAACAAGAAGGGTATCAACGCCCCCCCCCCCCCCCCCTATCTACCCTGGGACAAAAATACCTGTATTTGCCCCTGCTCGGACCGCGCGCTGTCCCCGCGTTGGAGTTTTCAGTTTTCAGTCTCAGTTTCAGTATACCGGTATAGCCGTGACGGTACACAACATACGCACATGTAATACGCATACATGTATGCCTTTTGGAGATTGTATAATTTATCTTACAATTTGCTAGTAGAGTGGATATAACGTTCAATTATTAAAAACAAAATCCAGAAAATAGGTAAGACAAAATATCTATCATCAATCAAACAATTGAAAATACAGATCAGTATGCATGAAGAAAGCATGAACATAAAAAGGGGGGGAAAGAAGGAAAAAAGTAGAAGAAGTGTGCCCCTAACAACCCCCATTTTCAGGGGGGGGGGGCACGCTACGCCATACTGACTGCACATTCATTCCTTGTCCACATCATCATACACGAACGCGTTCTCGCGTTTAGTTTAGCACGATAACCAACAATGTATTAATTAAATCTGAAAACCCCACTTAGTTGTTTTGGTGCTACTGTGCATTTAAGTGCGGTTCATGTTATACTTATTCACGTTATATATTCCCTCATTGGTAGCCAAGGAGGGACGGGTAGAGAAGGGATGAAACCTCACCCATTTTTTAACACCAATATTCGGGCAAAATGCACCTAAACTGCATGCAAGAGGACACAAGAAAAACAAAAACATGGCATATTTTAAAAGCTATTTCTATATGTTGCCTGTTGAAAACAAGAAGGGTATCAACGCCCCCCCCCCCCCCCCCCCCCATCTACCCTGGGACAAAAACACCTGTATTTGCCTCCGCTCGGACCGCGCGCTACTGCCGTGTTGGAGTTTTCAGTTTTCAGTCTTAGTTTCAGTATACCGGTATAGCCGTGACGGTACACAACATACGCACATGTATGTCTTTTGGAGCTTGTATAATTTATCTTACAATTTGCTAGTAGAGTGGATATAACGTTCATTTATTAAAAACAAGATCCAGAAAATAGGTAAGACAAAATATCTATCATCAATCGTTCTGTATTGCGTACTTGCGTTGTTTGTCGTATCAACAACTACGAGCATGTACAATACATATAACTAATTGCGTTATACAGACACTTCTGTGACGTTCTACTGCAAACAATGACAGTGCCTGATATCTGTGTTGGCATGGAGAATTTAGTTAGCTTCAATATTCCGTAAATATTATGTAAGAACATGTCAGAGGATAAACGTACATCAGATGGATCTACCAATCACGTTGACAAAAAATTATTCCGAATTTCGTTATGTCACTTGCGGCGTTCCCCAAGGAAGCTTATTGGATCCACTTTTATGTATTATTTATATAAATCATTTTTGTAAATCATCCGATATATTGTCATTCATACTATTTGCTGATGACACTAATTTATTTTTTTCTCACAGAAATCCACATATTCTAGTAGAAACGATTAATATTGAGTTATCCAAGATTTCCCAGTGGATAAGAGCTAATAAATTATCTTTAAATTTTCAGAAAACTAAATTTATGCTTTTTAGTAAATCAATAGATTCTTTGCCCTCAAATATTGTTTTTGATAATAATGTATTGGAAAATGTACCTTCTATTAAATTTTTGGGAGTAATTGTTGATAATAAACTTTCATGGAAATGTCACATTGATAGCATTTGTAAAACTATTTCGCGTAATATTGGAGTTATAAAACGGTTAAAAACTTGTCTCCCAATGTATTCCTTGTTTATGTTATACTCATCTTTAATATTGCCGTACTTAAACTATGGCCTTCTTGCTTGGGGGAACACGCATCAATCGTTTTTAGATAGGCTATTATTGTTACAAAAAAGGATTATTCGTATTATTTGTGATTCCACTGCACGCTCCCACACAGACCCTTTATTTTTTAATCATAAATTATTAAAAATTAATGACTTGTACTTATACCAATTAGGTCAATTTATGTATAAATATGATAATAATTCATTACCTTCAGCTTTTGATGTTATGTTTTTCAAAAATCAATCGGTTCATAATTACCCAACTAGACAGTCAAATGAATTTCATTTACCCCTTTTGAGAACTTTATTAGCTCAGAATACGTTTATTTATGATGGTCCCAAATTTTGGAACACTCTTGATATAGGTATGAAAAATGTACCTTCACTTAATTCTTTCAAAAGAAAAATTAAATTATATGTATTACAACGTTATGGTACCAGTTAACTTAATTTTTGGTAATGAAAAAGGGTCATCGTAAAGAACCATTTAGGATTATTGTTGCTTATTCTGGAAATTGCGCCGCGATTTTAATGAAATAATATTTCTTATTTTCCAAATTTGTATGAAGTTTTTGTTTTTATTTTGTTTTTATTTTATTTTATACATTTTCTTTTAGTCTTGCAGGTCCATACCTTCTCAATCCATTCATACTTTCTATATTTTCATCATCTTTTGTACAGCATCATCTTGTCCAAGTATGCTTCCACACTGCGTCTTGTTTTGTTCATACATGTTCTCTTCAGTAGTCTCCGTAGGCACAACATTATTTTGAATACTTATCGAACAGTTTTTGTTTTTGTATTTTTTCTTATTATTCATAATTTGTCCGTATTTGATTTTTTGTATTTTTTCCGTATTTTATACTTTCATTATTTTGTAAAACATTAATTTTTGAGGGATTCCACATTCTACAAGCCATGCTTTTTAGTGGATCCCTCCATTTTCACTTGAAATTTAAACATACAGCAACATTCGTTTACTTTCTGATTCCGCTTTTATAGCATGATTATTTCTAAATGTCAAAATTCAATTGTACCTTACTTAAACATTTCAAAATGTCGTATCTTTATTCATTGTATTTTAATTAATAATTATATCAACATAAATTTTGATTGCAAATGTTTATAATATATTGTTTAAACTTTCACAAATGTTGTTGTGACTAATTCATTGTAAATATATGTACCGTCTTGTTGAAAATGAAATAAAATTGAACATTGAACATTGAACATTGACAAAAAATCTTTGCGAAAAATGACAAAGGGTTGATATAACGTGTAATATATATGTTCGGTGATTATCTGATACATCTACTGCGTGATGTGTAATAATTCGATGGTAGACGAATGTCATAATATGTATCAGCCGATTAATAAGCGAAAATGCAAAATACTATCTGCTAACTCATTGCCATTAAGTGCACACATGAAATGATCCACGGGATCTTTTTCAAGTGGCACACATTATCTCAATAAACATTGCTTTTTCTTTTGAAAAAAAAAAAAAATGACAGGTTTCATATATAGTTGTATTAGCATGATTGGAGGAAAACAACTAGACATGAAAATAACCACTCGACATGCATGTTCGATTCAGACAAAGCTACTAGACTCTTGAAAGGACAGTTATACACTGTTGGTCATAAAGTTGGAATATTTTGTGTTATATCCAACTTAATTCATTTAACTTATTGTTCACGCCTAATGAACCATTTTAGACTTAAAATAATGATTTTATAATGTTTCCAAACTACCAATGTACAATAAATGGTTATTTTGAGCTTTGAAAGGCAGAACCTTTGGTAATTGGCCCGTTTTCCTCTCCAAAGCGTATGTCCAACAAGTCATCATTATGTGTAATTTCTCAGAGTTGACTGTACAATTTTTAGCCAAAATTGGCACAAAGGCTCTCTAGGCCTTACTCCGTCCAACGACATTGGCTACACGCCAATCGATGCTTGTGCTCCACCAGGAGGGGGTCTCAACAAGCAATGTCCACTATTTCGTTGGAACATCCCAGTGTCCGGTCTGTAAAATCTCTAGACGTCATCGATAGGAGGGTCAATTAAAGCTACGGGAATCGTTAAGACGTCCATGATTGACCACCAGGATAAATGATCGCAAATTGCTTAACATGTGCCGTAGAAACCGGAAATGCCAAAATGGAGCCTTTGCCGTCTATGAAGAAAACACTATGGAATCAACGCCTTCTGCCAAACTGTAGATCAGGGATCGCTCTAACATGGTCACCGAGCAAGACAAACTACCAAATGTCCACCCCATACCATGCAACCAAGATATACCGGACGTCCCTGGAATAGGGATTACAAAAGATCGCCGCCTGGACACTCGTGATATGTCATCTTAATGGGTTCGAGCCATACTACCGTTAGGCCGTCACACCCTCAAGTCTTTTTGTGAATTCTGAAATCTTGGAGCTTCTCATCACGTAATCGACGGACCATTTGTCTTCCATCTGTTTGGTCAAGGATGTTATTGCTCGTACCCACTAATATGACATATCACAAGTGTCCAGGCGACATTCTTATTGGCTCCCTAGTCCAGGGACGTCCGGTGAATCTCGGTTGCATGGTTTTGAGTGGACACTTGGTAGTTTGTCTTGGTCGGTGACCACGTTAGAGCGATCTCTGACGTACACTTTGGCGAAAGGCGTCAATTCTATAATGTCTTCTTCATAGACGACGAAGGCTCCTTTTTGGCATTTCCGGTTTGTACGGCACAGGTTAAGCAATTTGCGATCATTTATCCTTGTGGTCAATCGTGGACGTCCTAAAGATTCCCATAGCTTTAAAGGGTACCACCACCCAAAAATAATATTATCATTAAAGAAAGGTAACATCTATAGTATTCCATTCCAGCAACAAGTTCACAAAAATATGTTTCCAGAAAAAAATGTATAATTGGAAAACGCATCACCATTCTAAAGCATGCGGTCTGAATTGCGAAGACTAATATGTGCAGACCGAACGAATCGCCCAGGAATCTATTGTCTACAAACGTACGCGTGAATAGCATTGGTGCACTCGCAAATGGTTGGCCCGTATGGAGCAGGAAATAGTAGTGGTTCCGTAAGTGGTGGAAATTAATTGTTTTGTTTATGAATTACACAACCCTTTGCAAAATGTTGGGTATCTATTTGATATCACAAAACGGTACCAAAACATATAATAATGTGTTGTTCTTTGCCTGGTGGTCCCCTTTAATTGACTCTCTTCTCGATGACGTCTGAGGATAGTACAGACCGTAAACTGCGATGATCCAACGAAATAGTGGACATTGCTTGTTGACACCCCTTCCTGGTGGAGCACAATCATCGTTTGGCGTGTAGCCAATGGCGTTGGACGGAGTATGGCCTAGAGAGCCTCTGTGCCAATTTTGGTTGAAAATGTTACAGCCACCTCTGAGAAATTACACATAATGATGACTTGTTGGACATACGCTTTAGAGAGGGAAAGGAGCCAATGACCAAAGGTTCTGCCTTTCAAAGCTCAAAACAAAAGGCCAAAATAATTAATGCAAATCCATGCAACAATTTATTGCACATTTGTAGTTTGCAAAGATTTTACAATCATTATTTTTAGTATAAAATGATTCATTTGAGTCGCAAAAAATAGGGAAAAGAATGAAATTATTTATTTTGATCTTTAAACAAAATATTCCAACTTTATGACCAACAGTGTATAATAAAACCCAAGCAAAATGCTGCTTTCATATAGGCTCTAACATGCTCAGAGATTAGGGCGAATAATCTCTAACAGTTAGAGCACAATCGGACAGGAAACAATACAACTATGGCTCTTTGTAGATGTCAATTAATTTATATGGGGGTATCAAATTGTATTCACTATCATGGTCCTAAAATCACAGTCAGAACTACTGATGTGTTGTTGTGTCGTCAGCAGATACTAAATATTTAAACTTTACATCATTATAACACAAATAAAAGTGAACAAAGTAAGGATCCTTGCGGAACTCCACACCTGGACCCCTTTGAAAAACAGCTTGTAGCTGACAAGGGCAATCCATCCCATGAGTGGAAAATAAATAAATAAACCTGTACAGGTAATTAAGAAGAAGGGTACACGAATTATACAAAAAAAACATATTGATATCTGCCATTCAAATAATTCATAAACAGCATAATTGGGATGACAAGATTTTCGAAACATTTCGATTTCATCTAAAGACCAACCTAAAGGAGCTTACACGTACATGTATAAAAACAAAAGCCAAAGTTTGCTGAATTTGTATTGATATATTTTTGCATTGATTGATTGATTAGTTTTGTTAATTCCTATATTTATTCATTTAAAGATAAGATGAGATGATTTACCAATCAGATCACTAGATGTGACTTCCATTATACACAGAACGGTGGCATGTACTCCGTGTATTGAAGGGACATAGTAACATCGTCCAAATCCCCAAAACTTACTAGGAACTCTGGTGCTTCTCTCATAGTACCTTCTCATATTCATTATACTTTATAATTATCAAATTTCCATTTTGTTCAAAAGATATGTATGATTGACGTGCGCAGATGTTAAACTGTCTACGGGATAATTTAAGCCGTGTACAAAGTAAATGAAATGAGTTAGTGGATATCACTTTGCATTTTTGCTCATTTCCCGGCAAAAAAACATCCAATTAACGTGAAATTTTGGTTACCAAAATTCAGTTTGACCCAAACTCAACTATCCGTTAATCGCAATTTTGATAGAAAAATAATGTTTTTGTCAGTTTCGCTATTAAAACCTAATGCTCTGTTTATGACTGGTAGCGTCCAAATCCCTGAAGAAAAATCAAAGGTTCTAGTAGCTATGGTTACCATGTTGACATAAGCCCACACTGACAAAGAAAGGATAAAATATGTATATATAATGTATATCCTTGATCTGATGTATCCGCTGAGTGATATTATTTATTTATTTATTTATTCAAGTCTTCTTTAAAAATACAGGGTAGGCAACCTCAGTTAAAAAACTGCTTTACAGGTGCGCCCTGTATGCAAATACAAAACAATTACAGATAGCATAATAAATAAGCTACGTACATTGAACAAACATTAAAATACACCTACACAACACAAACAAATATAACAAAAATAAAATGGCTTACTGAGCTTTACACAATCAAACGATGTTTAGAAAAGCAAAAGAAAAAAGAGAAGAAAAAGAAGAAGAAGATAATGAAATTACATGACTGGGAGGTGAGAGGCTATTGAAATAAACCTCCGTGGAACCAATTTGCTTAGGACACGTAATCTAGCAAGGATTCAGTTTACAAAATAACAACTGGACATTATAGAATAGCATTGAACTGTATGCAGCTTTTCTTAAATACTTTGAGTGAATTACTGTGTTGGACTATAATAGGAAGCTTATTGAACAAATAGCTACCGGTATAAGAAAAGGAACGTTTTTTTATATTCGGTTTTCGGTTGAGGAATAAGCAATGTGCTATTTGTGGCGTATATAGTGTTATACTTTGCAATAAAAGGTCTTATCAATGATTCTAAGTAGGATGGTACAAGCTTATTGACTATTTTAAAGACAAGAACACAATACTGGTATTTAATACGATTTTCTACAGATTGCCAATTCAATGAAGTCATCAAAAAGCATTGAGATGTATATCGATCTACATTAAGTACTAGACGTGCATATTTGTTTTGTAATCTCTGTAGCTTTAACAAATTTATCTTTGAACAGGTTCCCCATGCAGTACAACAATAATCTATATATGGTAGCAACAATGCAAAGTACAAATTAACTAATATTTTATTTGGTAATAAAGTTTTTATACGCCGAATACATCCTATAGAACGAGAAATGTTACTACATGTGTACAAAATATGTTCATTCCATAATAACTGTGAATCTAATATCACACCTAAATATTTCATCTTTTGAACGTATTCTAATTTCAATTCTTTATACATAATTTCAAAATGTGCATTTTGCAATTTTCTTTTATGTCCAAAGACCATAATTTTCCAACCATTTTATAATCGAATAAAAGTCTTTCTGAAGATTATTCTGTACTTGAGACAAATCAACTGTATTATTAAAAATAACTGTATCATCTGCATATAATGACAGCTTCGTTTGTGAATGAAATTCCAAATTGCACATATCATTTATGAACAAACAAAATATGAGAGGACCTAATATGGATCTTTGGGGGACTCCGGTTTTAACTGTAACAAAATCACTTGTACATTGTTGCATTGAAACACATTGTATTCTTCCAATTAAATAATTCACAAACCATTTACACTCACTATCGCTTATTCCATAATAAATCATCTTTTCCAATATCTTTTTATGAGGAATTACATCAAATGCTTTTTGATATAAATGAAGCGATCACAAAATGGGAACAGCTTGTACTAGAAGTAGTAAATAAATATATGCCAATAAGAACTAAGAGGGTACGGAAAATGCACTCTCCATGGATTAATGAGTCAATATTTAATTTAATGAAAGAGCGCGACAAAACTACAAAAAGAGCTAAACATACAAACAGCGATGACGATTGGAAAGATTATAAAAAGTTGCGTAATAAAATAACGTACACAATTAAAAAGACAAAAAAACAATATTATACTGAAAAAATACGCGATTATCAAGCTAGATCAAAATCTTGGGAAGTTCTTAAGTCCTTGCTACCTCAGACATCAAATAGCATTGGTGTTAGCAATAGTGAACAATTGGTCAATGAATGTAATAATCATTTTGCAAACGTCGCGGAGAAGTGCAATGTTGTGAACGATGCTGTTGATGTTAATTATGATGTTAATCACAAAGAAAATGTTTTGGAGTTGTCTTGTGTTTCACATGCTGAGGTTTTAAAAGAAATATTTTCATTGAAAAGTAAAAAGTCTTTTGGTATTGATGGTATAAGCTCATTTATTTTGAAATTATGTGGAATTGATATTGTTAAAAGTATAACATGTATTATAAATAAATCAATTAGTCAAGGTGTGGTCCCAAAAAGGTGGAAGATTGCGAAGATAATACCGATTCTTAAAAAAGGCGACAAAGCCAATCCAGATAACTATAGACCAATATCATTATTACCTGCGGTTTCAAAATTATTAGAAAGGGTCATTCAACGTCAACTTGTACGCTTTTTAACAGACAATAATACTTTGACTAAACACCAATCTGGATTTAGATCGAAGCATTCAACAAGTACAACCTTAATACAAGTTACGGATGAATGGCTTATGTCTCTTGACAATGGTATGTATACAGGGGTAGTTGCGGTTGACCTACAAAAGGCTTTTGACTTGGTCAATCATGATATTCTTTTAGCCAAGCTTTTTGCTTGTACTGGATTGAAAGGAAAATCTTATGAATGGTTCTATAGCTATTTGAATGATAGGCGTATAACAACGTCAATTAATAATACAATGTCAACCGAACTACCTGTGTCACATGGCGTACCACAAGGTTCTATACTGGGACCAATTCTATTTCTCATTTTTATTAATGACATGCCGAATTGCTTTAATAATTGTTCAGTGCATTTATACGCAGATGATACGATGTTATACTATTCAAATAAAAACCCACAAATTATTGAAAATGTATTAAATGTTGAATTACAGAATTTACAAGTATGGATGGATCGTAATAAATTAAAGATAAATTGTACGAAAACAGTATGTATGTTGATAGGAACTAACTGCATGTTACATAAGCACAGTACATTGAATTTGCATATATACGATAAAAAGATTGAACAAGTCCAACATTTGAAATACTTGGGAGTATTTATTGATTCACAATTGAAATGGACTGTACACATTGATTATTTATGTAAAAAGATTAGTAAGATGGTAAGCTTCCTAGGAAGATTAAGTAAATATATCAATGAGTCATGCCTAACAATGTTATATAATGCTGTAATTATCCCTCATTTCGATTATGGGGATGTTGTTTGGTCCTCTGCGACTAAAACACAATTGGAAGTCCTACAAAAAATACAAAATAGGGCAGGAAGAATAATTTTAAAGATACATTTATTAGAACATAGATCTGTTCATGAAATACATGATATTCTTAATTGGAAGACATTGCAGATACGTCAAACTAGACACATTCATTCGTTAATGTTTAAGATTTTACATCACATGGCACCGGTGTATTTATTAGAAAAGTTTACTTTTAGAGTAACTAGATATGGATTACGACATAAGGATAAATTGTCTCTCCCAAAACCAAACACAGAGAATTGTAGACGTACTTTCTTTTATCGTGGTAGCACACTGTATAATAACCTACCTGCGAATACCCGTAATCTGAATTCCTTAATTTCTTTCAATAAAGAAATTAAAACGATTACGTAATTATAGTAGCTTAGCAGATAGTGAGCCAAATAACCTTGTAATTATTCAATATATTTATATTTGTATATGTGCAATTATGTATATGTGTATAATTATGTGCAATTATGGAATTATGCAGAATTTGTATGACCCGCTAGTAATAAATGGGGCTCGGGAGGTTGGGTTGGGAGTATGGGATGGGGGACTCAGAGTGACTTAAGGATGGGGGGGGGGGGGGTAGGGGGTAGGGTAATGTAATTGAAAACAGAATGTGTGGTTTTTTTAAACTCTGTATGTTTATATATGTATACCATCATTTTAATAGGACCCCGTGGAAGAACAGAACCATCGTGTTGATGGTTCTGAAACGGGCTATCCTCCCGATATAATTTTCTTATAATATGCAACATACTATTTATTATTTTATGACTCTGTAATTTGAATATTGTTAAAATCTTTGTATATTGTTTTATGATGAATGCTATGACTTTTGTTGTATTTTTAATTCGGAAAAAAAAAAAAAAAACAATTCGTTTTGTATCCGTAGAATCCAAATTACAGGGCTGTTTGATCTGTTTGTTTGTTTGTGTGTTAGATTCATCCCAATCCGTCAACTGGAAACTGTTCAGACGTTTTGTAAAAGAGGGACAGTCCCTTTAAGGCATTACAATGGCTGTATGAATCCAATTATTTTAAAAATGTATACAACATAAAATTGTAATTGATGGATGTATTTGAACGAGGCATCGTTATTATGAAACTCATTATTGATAAAGGGCGTGTTAAACCTGTAGCATACTTCAAGTGATAACCTGCTTACAATATATTGTATTTCTAGGACTACCATAGTCCTTTTCAGGACTCACCAATCCACCCATCTCACATGGTGCAACCGCAAACCACACGTATTATTAAGTGAATGTTTGTTTAGCCAGTGTGTTACATAAATCCTCATTTAATTTTTCCACTTTTGGCTCATTTGGCGTGGAATTGCCCAATGGTTTCCCACGCATAGCCACAAGTTCTATTGGTGCGAGTAAAATCCAATTATTGTTGTTATGTTATTGGCACCATTTTATATCATTCATTTTAAGTTATTTCATTTTCGCCGATTTCTAACAAGCGATTCGGATGATGGACTGTGTATTAAAGAATCAGGCATTTAGAATACAAAGACCAACATATTTTAAAAGACACGATCCACTGAGGGGGGGGGGGGGGGGGGGGGGCAAAGACACACCCAACACACACACAAATATTGTATTTAGTGTCATACACAGTTCCAACATAAACCGTATGCTACATTATGTATGATCCAACAATATAGCCTACAGCCAAGAATGAGTCCCTTTCACTACCTGGCTCAAAATATTGTCAAACGCACGATGTAATTCCCACACACGATCGGTGGAAAGGCTCAATTAATGGAACCATTGTAATCGTGCACCTCCTACATGTCATATCTCCCTACTACACCCCTCCCTAGGTGGACCTTTGGTTATTCAGTCGAATGCACATTAACAAAGGTGAGAGAGACGAGCGCAACGTAATTCTATGATGAGCCGTTAGGCTAATTTTTTAGACAATCGGCGGCCGGGCGGCGAGTTTTTAGCCAATTCCGCCCGGGCACCAAGCGGCGGCCGGCCATGCACCGCTGGTTTTTAGGCATCGCTCGGCCGGTCGCCGCTGAAGTTTAAGCGTGGAATTAAAATTTGGGCGGCGCCTGCTCACGTGATTCTTGTTATGATTTAACAACGCTTTGCTGTAAAAGATTAATCAGTTAAACTCTTTTATTGACCGATATATAGTTTGATGGAGGGACGCATTCGTTTTGTATCCGTAGAATCCAAATTACAGGGCTGTTTGATATGTTTGTTTGTTTGTGTGTTACATTCATCCCAATCCGTCAACTGGAAACTGTTCAGACGTTTTGTAAAAGAGGGACAGTCCCTTTAAGGCATTACAATGGCTGTATGAATCCAATTATTGTCAAAATGTATACAAAATAAAATTGTAATTGATGGATGTGTTTGAACGAGGGATCGTTATTATGAAACTCATTATTGAAAAAGGGCGTGTTAACCCTGTTGCATACTTCAAGTGATAACCTGCTTACAATACTAGATTCCAAGGTTGGAAATGATTCAGGTTAAAACAATTTTGTGAGGTAGAATTATGATTAACCCGTTACTCTCAAGTTTGTGAAATCCCCATAGACTTTGTACACAACCCACCCGGTTCCCGTAGTCAAGGGGTTACACATTTTTGGGGGAAATAAGTTTTAATAATGTTCCATGAAAACAAATTTAAGATTATCTTATTACAGAATTGCAAACGTCATATGATTTACTGATAAGGGATCGACAAAGTATTAAACTATAATTATACAGATAAAGAAATAAGCCCCTCCTACCATCCACCCTCTCCTCGCAATACCAACAGTCCTTTCCAGGACTATTCCAGCAGTCCTTTCTAGGACTAGCAACAGTCCTTTTTAGGACTCTCCTAGAAAGAATACCAACAGTCCTTTTCAGGACTATCCCAACAGTCCTTTCTAGGACTACCAACAGTCCTTTCTAGGACTACCAACAGTCCTATCTAGGACTACCAACAGTTCTTTTTAGGACTCTCCTAGACAGAATACCAACAGTCCTTTTTCAGGACTACACCAACAGTCCTTTCTAGGACTACCAACAGTCCTTTCTAGGACTACCATAGTCCTTTTCAGGACTCACCAATCCACCCATCTCACATGGTGCAACCGCAAACCACACGTATTATTAAGTGAATGTTTGTTTAGCCAGTGTGTTACACTACCTGAAAGGAAAGTAGAGATAAATTCAATTTAAGTTATTGCATGGGGAAATTTAGACTATTTAAAGAGCAGCTTTTCAGTTTTGGATTTGTAGCAGATAATTGATGACCGCATTGTCAACAGGAAAGAGAAACATATTCCATAGAGTTAGTTTATATTATATTAGTTTATATAGGTTCACCCCAAAATGTCCCATCTTTTAAAAGTTGTCTTGTTTGAAGTATGACCATTTAATCAAAGGTTTTATGATATGTCTTGGTAAAGTTATCCTCCCAGCATATTTCGGTACCATTTTCATTTAAATCTCTGCACGCATGACTGAACAAATGACAATCGTTAAAAGACTGCAAAATCACACTTGCGCCAAGTGGGTGGTTGAGTGAAAATACTGTGTTTTGAACAAAGACAGTCAGACAGACAGAAACACACACAAACACACGCACAGTAAAAAATTGTTTCATAATGCAGTGTTAACATTTCCCCTTTTCTGACTAAACATTGATTTTGAACAAGATCGCTGAATATTTAAGCGGCGATTCCCTGACAATCTTTCCTCTAACACATTCACCAAAAGCACCACCGATCATCATCATCAAGACAGTGCACATAAATCCAATGTGCTATCTCAATACGTTGGTACAACAACACTAAAATGAATCTCGTTTATGTTTTTTGTTGGTTAACAATGGCAATTTACAATGGATATCTGTGGTTTTGTTCTTCTTGTCACCAAAGGGCTTGCCTGGTTATTTGACAGCAGTTAATTATATTGAGCCCTGTTTGAGTAGGACAAGTACTGGAATTATGGTTTGTCCTAAGTTCACCCTGCAACAGAGATCATTTCTAGTCACTAAGTATGCAAAAACTTAGAGTGTAACATACGTTCTGCAAGGGTAATGTCGCCGTAATCCCAATGGTCAGTGTCCCAGCAGTAAAAGTTACACATTCTTTCAAAATTTGTTTTATTCCTCATCCAGCCATTTGGCGCAAGTGTGATTGTGCAGCCTTCTAAAGATTGTCTGATATTCAGTCATGCGTGCAGAGATTAAAATTTTTAAAAATGGTACCGAAATATGCTGGGAGGATAACTCTACCAAGACATATCATAAAATTCATGATTAAATGTTCATACTTCAAACAAGACAACTTTTCAAAGATGGGACATTTTTTCTGACTCACTCTGTACAACAAGCTTTGGTACAACGTTATGAGTTAGATGTAAAAAAAGGAACTTGGACTTTAATATATCTGTTGGACTTTGAGGCCATTCAAATATAATTAAAAATTGTAATATACCTCATTTTTATGGTAAAATATGAGACCGGCTCTGGCAAAACCAGAAACTTCGCCGCATTTTCGATTTTGCGTAAATGGCCTGAAGTCAAGAGTCATTTGAGAGTGTGTGTTTGTGTTTTCCCCCTCTATTTTCTCTGTTTATGGTTCGCAGCTCTCCTGATCCTTGTTATGGGATTTTGTATTTGTTTTCTTCATTTGAAGTTGAATTAGATATATATATGTGAAATAACATTCATGTGTGTGTATATGTCTTTTTATGTATTAATATCTTTACCCAAATTTACAGTGATTATACTTGAAAGGAATACAACCCTCTTATTGGAACACACACACACCAACAAAAATCAAAGAAAGTACTTACAGGGGACCACCAGGCAAAGAACGACACCTAATTATATGTTTTGGACCCGGGAGGGTGGGGGGGGGGGGGGGGGGGGGGGCACTCGAATTATTTTTTGACGGGGGTGTGCTGCATGGAACTCTGAAATGGAGTCTTAAAGGGGCCCTGCAAACCAAATGCATGTTGACTTCTGTTCATCTGTACTAGTGTACACATTCAATATTTGTAAACGATTTGACCTAAATATGTTTTGTATATTTTTAAACATTTTATCATTTATTTGTCTTCATGTTGCTAAGCCTCACCTCCTAAAAAACCCTCCAAAGTAAATTATATTGTTGACCTGTTGTGACATCATCTGTCAATCACTGTTCAGCTACCATGAGATTAACGAAAGATGAAAGTACAAAAAGAACATCCACATAAAAGCATGCCCTGCATACCTCCATGCAATAACTTAGACAGTGCTTTTCTTCTGACATAGCAACAGCTATTGAAATTGAAGGTATGTGAGTTGGTATTATATTCAACCGTGTGATGCTATTGTGATTAGGCACTCAGCTTGGGTGAAGGTAACTTCTTTGTAACTGAGTAGTGAATGGCTGATGATTTCACAACAGGTCAACAATAGAATTCTACTCTGGAGAGGTTTTCAGAAGTGGGGGCTTCGCAATATGGAGAAATATAATTACTAAAATGTTTTAAAATAAACAAAATTTATGTTTGGGTCAAATGGTTTAGAAATAGTTGATGTGTACACTAATACAAATGAACAGAAGATAACATGCGTTTGGTTTGCCTGGCCACTTTAAGAGCTGACTACAAGCACAACATATAGGGTCTTTGGAGCTACAAAAGCCCTGAAACGGGAGTTTAGGGGTCTAAGGAGCAGACTAAAACTACAAATTACATAGTCTTGGAGCTACCAAACACCTACGGAAACCCTCAAAAGGGCTCAAATGGTGGTCCAAGGAGCTGGCTAGAAGAAGAATAATGGACTTGGCGCTACTCAACTACCTAGCCAAGTCATTCTGGGGGTCTATGGAGCGGCAATTTTTGAAAAACCTTTAGAGCGGCAATCGGGTGTGAAAACGGGGGTCTTTTAAGCGGCACATACCCGTCTTACATTATACATGAGTGCCCCCCCCCCCCCCCCCGGGGGTTTTGGTACCGTTTTGTGATATCAAAATAGATACCCAACATTTTGCAATTAATTTCCACCACTTACGGAAGCACTACTATTTCCTGGTTCCATAAGGGCCAAACATTTGCGAGTGCGCCAATGCTATTCACGCGTACGTTTGGAGACAATAGAATCCTGGGCGATTCGTTCGCTCTGGACAAAGTAGTCTCGTACATGCAGACCCTTGAACGCATGCTTTAGAATGGTGATGCGTTTTCCAATTATACATGTATATATATTTTTTTTCTGGAAACATATTTTTGTGAACTTGTTGATGGAATGGCATACTAAAGATGTTACCTTTAATTCATAAGAATATTATTTTTGAGTGGTGGTACCCTTTAAAGGGACAGTCCCTCTTTTACAAAACGTCTGAACAGTTTTCAGTTGATGGATGGGGATGAATGTACCACACACAAAAGAAATCAGATCGAATAGCCCTGTAATTTGGATTCTATGAATGAAAAACGAATGCGTCCCTCCATCAAACTATATATCGGTCAATAAAGGAGTTTAACTGATTTAGCATAATATTACAACAATATTGTACTTATTCTTGTAAAGGTATTGTGAAGCCGACATTTGTAAAGGTATGTCACGGAAAAAGATCTCAAAAATGAAGAATATATAATTACATGTAGCCAGTTTAAGCGAGGTTTGGTTATTTTGTTTAGTATTCGCTTATGCCGTTGTTTGGTCTGTGCGCGGGTCACGTAGCTAGCGCGGGTCACGTAGGGGTCACGCACAGCAACGTGGTATTCCGAAAAGAAAAGGGGAAAGGGAAAAAAAGTAACACTTAATAAAAAGAGAATTACAAAAATAACCAGAAAAGTCTAAGAAGTTGATGATTATACGCCCTATCGCCTTGACCTCAGGGACGAAATGGACATTTTAGTATCACATTGTTAAAGGGTACCACCACCCAAAAATAATGTTCTTATTAAAGAAAGGTAGCATCTTTAGTATTCCATTCCATCAACAAGTTCACAAAAATATGTTTCCAGAACAAAATATATAATTGGAAAACGCATCACCATTCTAAAGCATGCGTTCATGCGGTCTGAATTGCGAAGACTAATGCGTGCAGAGCGAACGACTCGCCCGGGATTATATTGTCTATATACAAACGTACGCGTGAATAGAATTGGCGCACTCGCAAATGTTTGGCCCTTATGGAACCAGGAAATAGTAGTGGTTCCGTAAGTGGTGGAAATTAATTGCTTTGTTTATGAATTACACAACCCTTTGGAAAATGTTGGGTATCTATTTGATATCACAAAACGGTACGAAAACATATAATAATGTGTTGTTCTTTGCCTGGTGGTCCCCTTTAAGCAACTTTTCTAGTTTCTAATGAGAGATGCAAAATTCTGAAATATTATCGGGAAAATGGATTTATCTTAGGATAAAATGAAGAATGACATGTACTTTGATATGAGTGTTGAACTTTAACCTCAATTATCTCCATTGTTTTAGCAGAATAAGAAAAATGATAACAAAAATCATAACTTCGTCAATTTTTGTCCGATCGGCATAAAAATTGTCTCAAAATAAAGAGAAAAATCAACACAACAACATCATATCAAAAGCAGCTGGTTACATATAATTGTTTGTTGTTGTTTAAATTGGAGATTAATTCCCGTACAGGATATGTGAGTGAGCCTGTTGACCCCGCGAACTCCATACCATGCCACTTCTCTCGGTTAACCGTGGTTATACGGCTGAATGCACATTAACCATGTTAACAAAGGTGTAAATATTGGTCATTGATTGGTGCGAGGGTGATTTCTCTCTGTAGAAATTGACAAAAAGTTGAACCGGACATGGCGTCACTAATGAGGCACTAGGATAAAAAAAACTACTCGTCGACGAACACAAAGTATATTCGTGGTATAATTTTCTTTGTGAAAGATAACCTATCCTGTGAAATTAGGAAAACAAATTAAACATTTTGTTTGTGTTGTTTTTGTTTGTTTGATTGTTTGTTTGTTTGTTTGTTTTGTTTTATTTGTTGTTGTTGTTGTTTTTTGGGGGGCACCCTGTATAGTGCTTCCCCTGGATAACACCAGCTGCAGCTACACCGCCTGGTGTCCACGTCGAGTGCGGGTCGAGTGCGGGTCGATGCGAGTGTGTGTCCGATGACCGGGCCGGGTAATAATGTCAAGCGCTTATTAGAGAAGATTTATACTAGGTGCTACTGTATAAGTCATAACAGTATTTGTAGTAGTAGTAGTATTAAACTAGTGCATTTCAGTGGTCTTCACAGCAGTGTGCACTTATTCGACATTCAGTGGAATGTGTTTGAAAGAACAGGGATTAAATATTCCAGATTTTTGTTTACATAGTAAGGTCTGAAATGCAAAAATCTCATAAATTTTGATCTTTAGTTTGACCGTGTGGAGCAAATAACAATTGTGTGAATGTTGGACTTAAAGGGATAGTTGAGTTCTGGTAAGGAGAGTACAGTTTTGGTGAAACTGAATTTTAGTAACCAAAACCTGCATCATTACATTACAAACTAATAGTTATAACTAGAAAGGAACACAAAATTACAAATGACGTAGTAAAGATCATGTCATCATTCAAAAAGAGCCGTTAAAACGTAAGAGAGCGCTCTCTAAACACTCATCGATTTCAACCATTTTGAATAAAATATTGTGCATGTGATGCTTTGTTGAAATAGTGATTAGATAGAGAAATAACCAACAACTTTTTAAATACCTATTTTGTAACTTTTTTAAAAGAGGAAGCATTTTTTTGAATTTTTAACGGCTGGTTCAAAATTCTCTAATAAACCTGGGGCCCCAGGTTTATTACAAATTGTTATATTTATGGATATTTCAGCCGTCTCTGAACCGATTTCGATCAAACAAAGATGATTTGATTATATAAATATTATGCTCTTTCAAATTTTACACTCAGTTTTTCATTACCTCACAAAAAAAAAGTAGTCTAGCGCCCTCTCTACCAAAACTCAACTATCCCTTTAATTGGGTAGTTCAGTTTTGGTATACAGGGCGCTACACGAAATAATTTTGTTGTGAGATAATGAAAAACTGAGTGTAAAATTTGAAAGAGCATACAATTTTAATGGCAGAATAAACTTTGTTTTATCAAAATCGGTTCAGAAACGGCTGAAATATCAATAAATATATCCAATCGGAATAAATCTGGGGCCAAGATTTATTCGATGATTTTTTAGAAAATTAAAAAAATGCCTACACTTTTTTCCAAAATTGTCAAAAGAGGTTTTAAAATAGTTGTTGATGATCTCTCTATTCAATCATTATTTCAACAAAACATCACATGCATAATTGTGTATGATATTGGTTGAAACCAATGCTTTTTTAGAGAACGCTATCTTGTGTTTGAATGGCTGTTTTTTGTTTATGATAACAGGCTTTTTACTTAGTCGTTTGTAATTTTCTATACATTTCAGGGCATGGTGGAGTTATAACTATTAGTTTGTAATGTTATTGTGCAGGTTCTGGTCACTAGAGCTCAGCCTAACCAAAACTGTACTACCCCTTTAATATGTACCCCAGCATACATAATATGAACACTTGCAGCTGTAATTTTTGTTTCCTCTTATGTATTTATATCAATAAAGCATGCACTGTAAACTCAAATTGTGTTTGGTGTAACGAGCTATAAACTTGGATGTTGATATTAAAAGCCCTACATACCGCATCCACCTTGAAAGTGGCTATTTGACACGGAATGAACCATGATGTGGTTTATTTTGTGATTGATTTTGTCTCTCAGAGATAATTGCAACATTTGTTAGCAAGCTTTGATACAACGCTATGCGAAAAGAAACTTGGATTTTTAATAAAATATAGAAAACCCGAGCGAAGAGGCATGGTAGGGAGTGAACAAGAAGGGGTAACATTGCCGGGGATACAAGGGGATTCCAACAATTACACGAACGAACGAATATTGGACCTCACATGTAGCCCAACACACAGGTCCACATCTGTTCTACCGCATACACCTTGAAAGATGACATGGACTTAGATCTGTCATTGATACCTATTCATCAGGGGGGAATGATCTATTCATTTACCCCCCAATAAATAGGTATTACGTAAGGCTATAATTGACACGTAATTAATCAGCCCCGCCTCTTACGCCCATGCTGTGTTGTGACTTATGGCTTTGCCAGGCGTATTATTTTGCACCATTGACAATAAATATGTATGATTGTGCTCAAATATTGCTTAATACAATATCGAAAAAATGCATGCTATTTTCGTTTTTCTCTGTTTTTGTTGTTGTTGCTACATAACAGTTTGTTAGAGACGATTCATATCAACCGTATTCATCACGAGCTTTTTAAATCGATGTACTCGCAAAGACTCATGCAGTCATCATCGCGCTATTACAAAAATAACAATGCAGAACTTATGTTATTATGATTCCGCAGTCAACATACAGTGGTGTACCTACAAGGGGCACAGGCTGGGGGCACAGGCTGGGTCACTGCCCCCCCCCCCCCCCACCCCCTCCCCCCTCAATTACTTGAGAAAAAGACATGATAGTTATAAATGTTATTAAAACAATACAAAGAATGCACATGCTCCCAACATTCCACCGCCTCCCCCCCCCCCCCCACACCCCAACAAAAAAAGCCAACAACAACAAATAACCAGGGCACAGGCTGGGTCACTACCCACCCCCCCACCCCCCCCCCCCCCCAATTACTTGAGAAAAAGACATGATATTTATAAATGTTATTAAAACAATACAAAGAATGCACATGCTCCCAACATTCCACCGCCCTTCCCCCCCCCCCCCCCCCCCGACAAAAAAAGCAACAACAACAAAAAAAAATAACCATGAAAATGTAATTTTGTTATGTCATAGAGCCAGTCTGTGGTGTAGCTACATGGATTGGGGAGGAGGGGGGGGGGGGGGGGGGGGGGTATATATGGTTACTGCTTCGAATAGGTTGAGGAACAAATAGAAACGCAAGAATAGATATTCGTTAAAAATAAAGTCGAAGAACTGTGCCCCTAACAACCCCCATGCCCCTCCTCAGACCTCCATGCACCCTTATCGGGGGGGGGGGGGGGGCACGCTACGCCATACTGACTGCACATTCATCCCTTGTCCTCATCATCATGCAAGTACGCGTTCTCGCGTTTAGTTTAGCACAATAAAAACAAATTAATTAAATCTGAAAACCCCACGATATATTTTCGGTGCCACTCTGCATTCAAGTGCAGTTCATGTTATACTTTCCCACTTTGGTATCCAGGGAGGGACGGGTAGAGAAGGGATGAAACCCCACCCCTTTTATTTTGAACACCAATATCTGGGCAAAATGCACCTCAACTGCATGCAAGCGAACACAAGAAAACAAAAACATGGCATATTTTTGCAGCTAGGTGTTGGAACCAACTTTCCAATTTCTATATGTTGCCTGTTGAAATCAAGAAGGATATCAACGCCTCCCCCCCCCCCCCCCCCCCTCCCCTCCTATGGGACAAAATACCCGTATTTCCCACTCTCGGACCACTGCCCTTCTCGGATCGCTGAATTTGTATTCAGATTATTGTAAATATTTGCTTAGCATCTCTATTATATTGTTTTAGTGTAAGTTTATTTTAGTATACAATTACTAACAAATTGATGTATTCTATGTAATAGAGCCCACTGAATGAGTGCTTTATTTGATGTTTGTTGAATGTTTGAAATTGATGAATATATATATTGTTTTTGAATTTGGCATGCATAATTGCATTATTTGGAGCCCAACAGATTGCACCTGACACCTCATTTTCGAGCATCTGAGGGGTCTAGGCTCGGCTTGCACACATACCCTGGTATGTCACCGAGCTGAGAAGTCTGCACGATGTACTGTGCCGGACTGACCAGATGATGCACCGTTAGGTCGGATTTGAGCGATGGACAGGCAGCATGAAGTAGGAACTCCATAAAAATGATTGAAACAAAAAAAAAAAAAAAAAAAATAATAATAATTAAGTATTATGGCGTAAATATTCATTTTGAATGAACGCCAAAATAATAAAATAACAACAACAACATCGCTGCCCCCGCGTTAGTGTAAACTTCGTACAGTCTCAGTTTTTAGTTGCAGTTTCAGTTTCAGTAGCGGTATAGCCGTGACGGTACACAACATACACACGCGGACATTTGGAATACACATGTATGCCTTTTGGAGCTAGTATAATTTGTCTCACAATCTGGTAGTAGAGTGGTTATAACGTCCAATTATTTCAAACAAGATTCAGAAAGAGGTAAGACAAAATATCTATCATCAATCGTGCTGTATTGCGCACAAGTTTGCGTTGTTTGTCGTTGGTCGTATCGACGGGGTATCGACACCTACAATTAATATAACTTGCGTCATACGTACACTTCTGTGACGTTCTACTGATTTGATCTCCATAAGTTGATAGCGCAAACATAATGTATATTACGATAATGCACGAATATCTGTTGGCATGGAATATTCAGTTAATTCAATATTCCGTACATATTCTGTAAGAACTACATAATATCAGAGGATAAATGTACATCAGAAGGATCTAGCAATCACATTGACAAGATCCCCCTTGACCACGGGAACCGAGTGGGTTGTGTACAAAGTCTATGGGGATTTTATAAGCTCGTAGGGAACGGGTTAATGTAAAAACTGACTATGGGTTGATATAACGTGTTACATTTGTTGTAAATATCTGATAAATATTACATCCACTGCGTAAGGTGTGAAAATCCGATGGTAGATGAATGCCATAATATGTATAAGCCGATGAATGAGCGAAATTGCATATTGCTTTCGCTGTCGGCTACAGACTTGTTTTCATTCAAAAAGCAGCCATTACCAGAAGAGGGTGCCCTCAAAACACCGCAAGTTTCAGCCATTATTTTGTCAACAAATGTGAATGTGATTTATGGTTAAATATAAATAATTATTCAATAGAGAGATCATTGAAACAATTTTAAAACCATATTTAGTAGATTGGTTCTAATAGATATTTTCTGTTTAATTATTCTATAAAAGTTGGTCCCCCACATTAATTCCAGTCTGGTAATAATATGGATATTTCAGCCGTTTCTAACATGTTTTTAATCAAATAACGGTGATTATGTCTTTAGAATCGTATGCCCTTTAAGGTTTTACACTCAGTTGTTCATTACTTGACAAGAACATATTTCTTGAAGTGCACTCTATACCGGAACCGATGTATCCCATTTCAAAAGATGGATTCATATAATACTTGTAATAGCATGGTTAGAGGAAAACAACCAGACGTGAAATAAGTAATAGACATGCAAGATTCGATTATTTGACGCTTTTGCACACTTTTACTATACCAGTAATATCTTTCTAACCATTGCAGCTACCCCCTACAAGCCATACATTTCTGGAAAGCTTAGAATATGGGGAATCCAACAAAACTAAATTAAAGACAATTGGACTTAAAGTAAGAGTTTAAACAGCCATAATATAGAAAAAATAAAATGTTAGACTTTTAGCACATCAACATTCAAAGGCATCTCCTCAGAGGTATATAGGCGTATACATTATATATTTTAAAGATAGATATTATGATGCTATACAAACGAAATAATGATGGCTTTTTACATTATTCAGCAATCTTCATAGTCAAAAGGCAAAAAAATCAGAAATGTACGTATGAAATGTACATATTTTGGTTTACAATAGGGTTACCTCTAAAAGCCATCATTAATCTGTTCATCTACAAACAAGGACTAATAACTCCAAATTTCATTGAATTTGAGTAAATGCATTTACCAAGTTTTTAGAATTTTAATATGAAAAATCAGATTTTCGGAAAATGAGCTTGAAAGGCCATGTACAATATTGATATTTGTTAGATAAATGTGACATGTATAACAAATAGGAAAATAGCGGGATAAATAGTAGTAGTTGACTCAATGGAAATTTAGGGCATGTTAATCACATATAAACTGCCATCTTTATGTTCTGCATGACAATAGATATTGCTGCTTCACTTTGAATAAAGAGGAGCACAGTTTGGATGTAAATCTCCAATCTAAGATGGGAAATATTACTTTCCGGCCCCCAAAATGTACAACAGTGATATAAAAATCCTCAATTTGTTCATTTAATAGCTACTCCCTACCCGACATAGTATGTATTTGTTTAAAGCTTAGAATCCATGGATTATTTTAAGATAAAAATCTTAGTTTTGATGAGAAAACAAAATGAAATACCCAACTGGGCTACAATTACTTTAATATACCCTAAGAGATAAGGAGGAATAAGCTATGAAAGTTAGAGCATAAACGGGAAAGAAACAAGAAAAATATGGCTCTTTGAAGCTATCAATTTACAAGAATCGTACAACAATCATTTTCTCTTTTACATCAATTTAGAAATTAAAAATATGTTTTTATCATACATGGTAAATATTATACAATTCTTTGTTGTTTTCTTTACGAAGGTAATCATTAATTTGTGTGCGAAAGTGAACTTTCTTTAAGAATGTAAACCATAATGTAAATATATTCATTTCTACATTTACATGATAAACATATTTTACTATTTGAATAACATTTCTAAAAAAGATTTCAATCATTTTACATTTCAATAGAGCATGATATAAATCTTCTTGACAATGACGTGTTTCAAATGTATCACTATTACTAAGTTTCAGCAGAAATAATGTTCTTTTTACTACGATAAAATTATAAATAACTTTAAAATGATATTGCCTTCATTTGTTCTCCTTAATCCACAAAACATTTCGTTTATAAACATGTTTCCAATCAACATAACAATCTAATTTCTTTACCCAATATGATGGGCCTTCAATTGCATTTCCATTTTTAGAAAGTGTAATATAAAATATTTTTTCTCCAATCAAAACTGTTGGTATTTCTAAACATATTGGTTCTTTCAAATTATTCATCCACACTTTGGGTATCGTTTTCTGTAATCAAAGATATTCGAACATTACAATTACTTTTGATTTTATTATTGCGAAGATTTTATATTAATTTTGTTGTTATAATATATCTATTATAAAAACAAATATTTTTCAAATAAATGATTCCACTTAAGTACCAATTCTTTAAAAAAAAAGTTTTCTTTTCAAATACTACATATTTATTATTCCCATATTATTTGTTCATCTAAATCAGTATAGTACTACTATTTTCATTTGTTGTGTACATACTAACCCATGATTTCAAAATTTTCTAAATAAAACTCTGGCAATTTGCCAGCCGCATATGTATCTACCATATATGCATCAATAGGATAAATGAATTATGAAAATACAATTTGGGCGTGCACGACAAACACAGTTATCGATGAAAAGAATTATTGTATTGTGACCACAGGCAGTTTGGGGTAAATCAAACATACATGCTATGCAGTGATATCAAATATGCCTTTATCATTGTATCGCTGGGGCCCAGATTTATTCGATGAACTTTAAACAAAAAATTAAAATGCCTACACTTTTTTCGAAAATGTTCAAAACAGGTTTTTAAATAGTTGTTGATGATCTCTCTATCTAATCATTATTTCAACAAACTATTTTGTATGAAAAATGGTTGAAACCAATGCTTTTTTAGAAAGCGACATCTTGTGTTTTAATGGCTCATTTTGAATAATAACAAGCTTTTTAATCATTTTTTTATAATGTTATATACCTTTCGAGCATGGTGGAGTAATAACTATTAGTTTGTAATGTTATTGTGCAGGTTTTGGTTACTAAAGCTCAGCCTTACCAAAACTGTACTACCCCTTTGATATAATAAATGCGTCCACATACACTCGCTTTGATAGCGCAGTCCGTAGCGGAGACCCTCTATTGAAATTCCATGTATTACTTACCGTTTATTGTGACGAGTAGCGTGTGTTGTTGCATTATGCAGATGTGGCATGTCTAAAGTAAAGACTAAAGCTCACAAACAGCTGATCTGAGAAATGATTGCATCGGTCTAGGGTTAGCTATAAACTTTGTAGAGAATATTTAATAAAATGTAAGGTTTACATAAGAATAAAAAGACACATTTCCAGATGAGAAATGGTCCTCGCGCATTGTGCTCTGCCCGTTCTCTTCGCTCACGTAGCAATTAGTTGTACAACGCATGACGAGGACCTAGTGTTTACACGACCAATGTTGAGTGACACCATCAGGGGTGGGTATGGCAGAAGTTCAACCCTACGACGGTGTTGACATTTTTAAACTAGGGTCATCGAAAAGGATATCCAGATTTGTGAAAACACAGCTATTGCCATGTTAGTCCAGTTTGGACCGCCTCGGCGAATTTTGTTTAGTTTTCAATGATATTTACTTTCCTCATTGCTTACATACAAACAATAACAAAATAATCATAAAAAAAAAAAAAAATCAGATTTTACATTCACATCAGAATAATACAAATTAACTTTCACATCAAATAAAGGTCACCATATTGAAGATTAACACGAGCAGGCAACATTCGAGCCAATCAAGTGTAAAGCCATGATAATCTCTCGGGAGAGAACTCCAACAAGGACAGACCTACATTTCGGGAACTCCACACTAACAGAAGTGGATGAGCTTGTCATCCTGGGAGTCACTGTGGACAAGAAACTTACTTGGACAAAACATATTACCAACTTAACAGCAAGAGCTGGACAAAAACTAGGAGCGTTAAGGAGGGTAGCTACCAATTGCTTGATGTTGCAGGAAAACTACCACCTACAAGTCCCAAATTCGCAGCGTAATGGAGTATGCTTCGCTATGCTGGACTGCTTGGACTGCTGGACTCTGTCCAGAGGAAAGCTCTTCGAGTCGTTGGCGTGAATGAAGAAGACGCACAGTCACAGCTTAATATCCCATCTCTTCAACACCGAAGACGTGTTGCAACAGTACTCTACAAAATGCAGACCAACCTTTGTCCTTCAGACATGAAGTCCATGCTCCCTCAACCATACGTGATAAGAAGATCAACACGCACCAGCCGGGCAATGCCGAGACATGCCCTCACAATACCCACCTCTAGAACCTACTCAACAGACAGAAGCTTTCTCCACATAGCAGTCCCTCTTTGGAACAACCTACCAGAGGGCACAGTTGGAGAGATCAACGACTCTGGTGTTCAATCTTTCAAGCGACGAGTACATCAGCACCTGTTATTCATTGATGGTGTCACATAGATGAGGCACTATTTAATTTAATTTTCCTTAAGCCGCTGTGAGCCACTGATTGGCCGATGAGGATGTCATTTATGGTGCTTTAATGCCCGTATTTGAGTTCGATGTATGTCTCGCCTTATTGGCTGTAGTTCACAATAGCACGTTATATTTAAAAAATAAAATAAAAAACGACATGCTATATGCGTTACAACGTGCAAACAAACGGCATTTATTTTACGTTGTAGATGAACTATGTACCTGGGCAATGCCAGTGTGCTACACGCACTGCGCGTGCACGTCGTGTCCGCGTGTCATACGCAGTACGAGCGCATGCAAAGTATCAAACATGGCTAAAAGTGGAAAATCAAGTTGTCAAGAAATACAAAAAAGGCCCTATTTTTCCCTCTAATAATTTAAATGTTTCTAACATTAGAAGAAAGGTAATTTTTATTTTTTATTTTGGTATGCGAGATGGTATGAAAACGTAACAGGGTAAAATTATACGATTGGCTGAATGAGCGAGAGTTGGAACAAATTCGCCAAATTTCTTGTATTCGCCATAGAGAAGTGGTCGTTACCGAAAATTAAACGTCAAAAGACCACATTTTGCTAGTAACGAAACGAGACATAATTGGTACCATTCGAATGGAAATCTATCACTGATTAATATTCCAGCCGAGACGGAAATTGTTTAAACGACGTTAAGCTATGAGAGTTTAATTTCACACAGCGCACGAAAATGGGACTAAATTCTGCTCATTCCCCGTGTTGAAGCGCGCAGTGCGAAATGTGCGGAGCAAATGCACACAAATTATACACATTTAAATTATTACAAAACAATTGAAAATACAGATCAGTATGCATGAAGAAAGCATGAACATAAAAAGGGGGAAAAAGAAGGAAAAAAGTCGAAGAAGTGTGCCCCTAACAACCCCCATGCCCCTCCTCAGACCTCCCTGCACCCTCTTCAGGGGGGGGGGGGGGGGGCACGCAACGCCATACTGACTGCACATTCATTCCTTGTCCACATCATCATGCACGAACGCGTTCTCGCGTTTAGTTTAGCACGATAACAAACAATTTATTAATTAAATCTGAAAACCCCACTTAGTTGTTTCGTTACTACTGTGCATTTAAGTGCGGTTCTTGTAGTAGTTGTAGTAGTAGTAGTAGTAGTAGTAGTAGTAGTAGTAGTAGTAGTAGTAGTAGTAGTAGTAGTAGTTGTTGTAGTAGTAGTAGAAGTAGTAGTAGTAGTAGTAGTAGTAGTAGTAGTAGTAGTAGTAGTAGTAGTAGTAGTAGTAGTAGTAGTAGTAGTAGTGGTGGTAGTAGTAGTAGTAACTCGTCTATATCAGAATTGTTAGCAGTCCCTCTTCCACTGATCAACTCATTTATCGTTTTCCAAGTTTTACCAGTATCATTTTTATTATCGTCAAATAATTTGCTATAATACATTCGTTTAGAATTCTTCAATACAGTTTTTAATATATTTCTATATTTCTTATACTGTTGTGCATATTCTTCGTTAAAATTTGATGCTTTATATTTATTATACAAACTATGTTTCTTTTTAATAGACTTTAGAACTACTTTAGTTATCCATGGCTTTTTCGGAGTATGTCTTTTCTTTAAGCTATTGTGCACAATATTTGGAGCATGTTTATCACACATCTTAACAAACAAATCATAAAACACAGAGTAAGCCATATCAACATCGTTATATCTATTATACACAGTCCTAATTAATACTTGCTAAATCTTCATTAAACACGTCAACAGTAAAATGTTAATAAGTGCGAGCAACTGTTCTCAAAGTAACATCCCTTTTTACAATAGGGTGATGATAAATTAACATTACACTGCTCTAATGTAACATAATCTTGCTGGAATATGACATGATTTTGCCCGACTATGACATATTTTTACCCGAATATGACATAATTTTGCCCGAATTTCAGGTGCGTTTTGCCCGAATTCTGCCGGTTTCAAAACTCCAGGGAGGGCTGCAGCCCACCAGCCCTCGCCTCCTACGCCTATGCTGTACTAAAGGTTCACACACTCTGCCTTGTGACTTATGGTTGTTTGCCAGCTGTATTATTTGGCACCATTAAATTGAAAAACAAATTTGTATGATTGTGTTTAAATATAGGTCAATGCAATATTGAAAAGAATGCATGCCATTGTCCTTTTTCTCTCTTTTTTTTCTCTTTTTTTTTTTGTTGCTACATAACAGAATGTTCGAGACGATTCATATCAACCGTATTCATCACGAGCTTTAATTTGTACTCGTAAAGACTCATGCAGTGATCATCGCGCTATTAACCCGTTGACTACGGGAACCGGGTGGGCTATGTACAAAGTATATGGGGATATCGAAATCTCGTAGTGAATGGGTTAAAAAAATAACAATGCAAGGCGTATGTTATTATGTTTCCGCAGTCAACATACAGTGGTGTACCTACGAGGGGCACAGGGGTCACTGCCCCCCCCCCCCCCCCATTACTTGAGAAAAAAGATAGTTATTATAATAGTTATTAATGTTATCAAAACAAAAGTGTTGTGCACTGGTCTGTGAAAACAAAGGTGATCACCCAAGCGAGTCTCGTGTGTTAGTCGCTACTTATCCTCCAACTTGGCACTTTAGTTATTCATGGCTTTTTCGGAGTATGTCTTTTCTTTAAGCTATTGTGCACAATATTTGGAGCATGTTTATCACACATCTTAACAAACAAATCATAAAACACAGAGTAAGCCATATCAACATCGTTATATCTATTATACACAGTCCTAATTAATACTTGCTAAATCTTCATTAAACACGTCAACAGTAAAATGTTAATAAGTGCGAGCAACTGTTCTCAAAGTAACATCCCTTTTTACAATAGGGTGATGATAAATTAACATTACACTGCTCTAATGTAACATAATCTTGCTGGAATATGACATGATTTTGCCCGACTATGACATATTTTTACCCGAATATGACATAATTTTGCCCGAATTTCAGGTGCGTTTTGCCCGAATTCTGCCGTTTTCAAAACTCCAGGGAGGGCTGCAGCCCACCAGCCCTCGCCTCCTACGCCTATGCTGTACTAAAGGTTCACACACTCTGCCTTGTGACTTATGGTTGTTTGCCAGCTGTATTATTTGGCACCATTAAATTGAAAAACAAATTTGTATGATTGTGTTTAAATATAGGTCAATGCAATATTGAAAAGAATGCATGCCATTGTCCTTTTTCTCTCTTTTTTTCTCTTTTTTTTTTTGTTGCTACATAACAGAATGTTCGAGACGATTCATATCAACCGTATTCATCACGAGCTTTAATTTGTACTCGTAAAGACTCATGCAGTGATCATCGCGCTAAAAATAACAATGCAAGGCGTATGTTATTATGTTTCCGCAGTCAACATACAGTGGTGTACCTACGAGGGGCACAGGGGTCACTGCCCCCCCCCCCCCCCCCCCCCCCCCCCCATTACTTGAGAAAAAAGATAGTTATTATAATAGTTATTAATGTTATCAAAACAAAAGTGTTGTGCACTGGTCTGTGAAAACAAAGGTGATCACCCAAGCGAGTCTCGTGTGTTAGTCGCTACTTATCCTCCAACTTGGCATTTGGGCAAGGAGATAAGGCCTAGCTGACAGATAGGTAGCCTTTAGTCAAGGCTCTATATGGCTTGGAGATTATCTATGCGATCGCGAGGCTGTGAGAGAGCTATATACTATAAACATATGCATATCAAATCTCAACTCTTTATTTTAAAAGAAAACAACATATTTTGTAATGACGTACCCTATAAATAATGGACGCGTCAGCACCGAAGGGGTTCAGTGCATACAGCCTACGCTAGTCCGTCGCGGATACCCTATAACAACCACTATAGTTACTCTATGCCACTAACAGTGTATTGTGCAAGGTTGTGCGTTTGGTTTTACTATACAGCTTCAAAACGAAGACTAATGCCCCTGTGACACTTCTCCGCATTCATGAATCCGCCTGGTTTCCGACTTGACCGAAACCATGCGGGACGGTTGGGTGGCCCGCATCGTCACGTCATGTTTCCGCCCTGTTTCCGACACATTTCGGCACTCTTCACGCATTGTCCCGTCATGTTTACGCCATGCCTTTCCGCATTCGTCGTTTTGGTCATTGTTCTACGATACTTCTTTCAACTGGTCACCGTTGATCGGTCACAGTGTAGCAATCATTCATACTAGCTGTACCCGCGGAAATCCGCGGGTTTTTGAAAGAGAAAGACGATGATGACATAAAAACACTTTAAAACTTTACTAAATATCCCACAGTCATCATTTAGATAGTAAGACAAAATAGACTCGGGCGATTCAATCCTACCCCACAACCCGTCGGGGCCCCGTCCAACGATACATCCGACCAATGTATAACAAAATCATGATGGTTTAGTATCCACGCAAAGTTATTCAGTTATCCCCCCATATTTCATTATGATCCATAATTTGTTCCGCTTGTATTAAAATAGATACAATAATATATGTTCGTGTTCTTGCTAATAAAGTAGCTTCGCCGCTCCCCCCCCCCCCCCCCCCCCCGCGGCTCCAATTGCTTGTATGACAAATAACCTGTCGTGTTCCCTACACGTTTCATATCATAAACTAAGTTCTCCCGCGTATACCTTTGTTCATATTCTTGAAGATATTACCTCCCCCGTCCATTCTACCCCCACCCCCCCCCCCCCACCCCATAGGCGTCTCTTCTGGTACTGCATGGTAGCTTCGTGGCTGACTTAATACATCTTACCACAAGCTGGCGCAATTATAGTATCGTGTACGGTAGGGCGAATGAGATAGTGACCAGAGACGATGGTCAGCAGGTCAGTGAGCTATGCAAATAAACTCCGGTTCGGTGGGGTAATTAGATGACTGCGCGACGTGTATACACGGCTGTACAGCCATTGCGCGTTGTATAACCGCAGCTAAATTTAAGTTGTCGCATTTTGTCGTCGATGCACTTACAAACACGATGCCAATCGGCAATAGCGATCATTACCATACCATCCGCGTAATATAAATATTGATATTTATCAAAACCTGGGTAGTTTCGCAACGTGTTATATCTAAAATGGTTTCTCGATATATTATTTGTTTTATCTACTCCAATTTATATTCTTACAAATACTTTTACGGCGATAAATCGTTAGTCAATGCTCGGCGTCTTAAACAGGCAATTGACATTGCTGACTTTCCCTTTTCTTCGATCTGGACGACGACCACGGGGCGGGAGCGACTCGGGAATGCCTTATTGTCCTCCGCATAACGTATATCCTTCGATCGCGACGGTCGGGAAGTCGCCGAATCCTCGGGGTGAGGATATCTCGAGTGGGAACCATTTCGAGGGGTTGAAGCTTACCGTATTAATATAATAGATAAATGACCAGGTATATAAATGGGCACATCATTTCATATGATCTCCAGATGAATTATGACCACCGTCCATTAATACCTATTGTTCAGCGGGGAATTAATGAATAGATTACTCCATTCCAGTGAACAGTATATATCAATTAAAAATCGACGCCCATTTTATAGCGTACCCAGGATTTGAAGGGGGGAGGGGGGTTGTTATTTCGTCGTTAAACATTTCCGAGGCCGAGACCGAGAAGAAGAATACCTCGGGTTATTTGGTTTTTGTTTGCTTGTTTTGGTTGTTTGTTTGTTTGTTTGTTTGTTTGTTTGTGTATTTTGTTTTTGGTTTTGTTTTTATTTTATTTTATTTTCTTTATTTTATTTATTATTATTATTATTTTTTTTTTTGGGGGGGGGGGGGGGGGGTAATCGCCCGGGGTTGATAGTCACATAACCGTTAAAGGGATCTAGTAACTTTGTTGACATGTGCACAAAGTGATGATTGGTTGATATAATGTATATTGTTGTTATTTATTGTGTGAAAATTTCAAGTCAAATGGATGCTAAATGGCCGAGTAATGAGCAAAAATGCAAAGTGATATTCACTAACTCACAGCACTCACTTTGTTCACGGTTTCGAAAATCCGACGGATATTTCATTATCTGAAAACTTCAATCGGTTCATAATTTTGTAACGAAAGGGAAATTAGAAAAACCGAAACCTGTCTCATGTTTTTTTTGTGTTAATACGAACAAAACAAGGTATGAGATAACTGCTAGTTTTCCAATTGGATTTTGAGGATTTGGACAATGTTACTAAGTCCCTTTAACCGTATGTCCATGGAATAAAAACACAAACACGTCCAAATTACAGTGCTGTCTTTTATTCAAGATATATAATGGTTGAATAAATTAGTAAGGAAAGAGATCATCACAAATATATCAAAGCGAAATCCACCGTGTTTTTTCAGCAATGCATAGGATTTATAAATACATGTTATTAAATAAAAGTTGGGCCTAAACAATTATTCTTATTAATCGCATATATTTATGATTATTACACATACAGGCTAGTTTTCCGATTCAATAAATCATGTATTTTGTTTCCGTCTCGGGTTTGTCAGTCATAGCGTTCATTATTGTTATGATATTACCATCGTAACGTGTATTATGTAGCTCTACAAATGTGTATTTGCGAGTGCAATATCAGACGATATTATTACCCCTCCATGGAGCTGATATTCCATCCAGCGCGGAAGTGGGCAAATTCATACGCGCGTTTAATAATGACGTATGAATGGCTTTGCGCGTATCTAATTGTGACGTATGAATACGTTTACGCACCATTGCTACAGTATGCGCAAATGGCCCTTCATGGGTTGAAAATGTTTAATCAGTAATTTGAGATTCAATGCATTGGTCTTCTTCACTGAACAAGACGGAGTAAGATGTATGTTTGTGTTTATCTATGTGAAATCCACCGTTAAAGGGACTTAGTAACATTGTCCAAATCCTCAAAATCCAATTGGAAAACTAGCAGTTCTCTCATACCTTGTTTTGTTCGTATTAACAAAAAAAAACATGAGGCAGGTTTCTATTTTTCTAATTTCCCTTTCGTTATAAAATTATGAACGATTGAAGTTTTCAGATAATGAAATATCCGTCGGATTTTCGAAACCGTGAACAAAGTGAGTGCTGAACGCCTTGCCCCAGCCCCTCGTAATTGAAATAAATAGATAAATATTAGATTGTATTTATAGACACATATATGCGTATATATGTGTATATATGTATGTGCATGGATGCACATTAAATAAAATAAATAAAGAATGGCGTAAATAATCATGTATGATTGAGACGCCAATTAAACATACACACACTTGACAAAGTATTGCAGCGGCATACGAAACGTCGTGAACTTTTAGATTCCATGTTGACCATACATTGCGAGACAAACGAATATCACTAGCGATATTATTTTCGATACTATATCCGCAATGAGTAATATATTTACCATTAATATACATTATATCAACCAATCATCACTTTTTGCACATGTCAACAAAGTTACTAGATCCCTTTATGGGTTATGTGAATATTAACCCCGGGCGATTACACCCCCCCCCCCCCCCAACAAAAACAAACAAACAAACAAACAAACAACATCAATGATCTTTTAGGTGTGATCAATTCAAATAACCTGGACATTCGAACTTTTAATGCTAGGTTGTTTAGTAATTATTGATTTTATTTGTGTATTTGTGTATGTTGTATATTTAGTTATGTGTTTGGATGTGTGTATCTTCTTCTTCTACTGTTATGATTACACATTGTTCCAAAGATTTGATACTATACTTTTTGAATGAACATGTAACAATTTTAAATTTGCATTCTTTCATAATACTATGTACTCATTATTATAATGTATAATGAATATCAATTAACTCCAGATGAAATAAAACCCAAATTAGATGCATGCCCTAATAATTCATTTTCTTTAATACATTTTAATTGTAGAAGTTTAAATGAAATTATTTTGAAATTGAAAATTTATTGTGTTCATTGGATTTTGCTTTTGATATTATTGGCCTTTCAGAAACATGGATAAAAACCGATATGTCACCAAATACTATCTTTAACGATTATAAATATGTTGGTTTAGGCCGAAGTGAAAAGCAAGGTGGTGGAATAGGATTTGGTATAAAAAGTAATATTGAATATGAAATAAGGGATGATTTGAATGTGTTTAATAATATTTGTGAAAGTTGTTTTATTGAAATTCCTAAAGCTAGTAAAAATATGATTCTTGGTGTTTTTTATAGACCACCAGAGAACTCAGTTATTCAATTTATACATATTATTAAAGATATAATGGAAAAAAATAAGTGTAGAGCATAAAGATTGTATATTCATGTGCGATTATAATATTGACATTAAGAAAATTGATCAGTTGAATTATGTAAATGAGTTCTTAGACACTATGTCATCATTTTCTTTTCACCCACTCATTACATCTCCAACTAGAATTACACAAACAACGGCTACATTGATTGATAATATTTTTGGGAATAACTCTAATGATTTAATCTCTGGTTCTATTATTTGTGATATTTCTGATCATTTTCCAATATTTTCTTTGTTTGATTATTCATTACCTTGTAATACCAATAGAAAACACTTTAAAAGACAAATTAATGACAGCAATGTAAGTAAGTTCCTGGCCAAATTATTAAATGTTAATTTTTCGTTTATAATTTCAAATAGAAATAATGATCCTAATGAATTGTATGATCATTTTATCAAAGTTATTCTTGAAATATACGATCAATGTTTCCAGTATAAGAGGTCAACACTTCTCATAAAAAGAATCAATGGTTTAATGTGCATTTAAAACGAATGTATAGAAAGAAAAATAGGTTGTATAAAAAATATCTTAGAAAACCCACTGAGAAAAATAAAAGTATTTATAAAACTTTAAAAAATAAGTATGTTAATGATGTTTAAAAAGAAAAAAGGAATTATTATACTCAGAAATTTAATGCAGTTAAAAATAATTTAGGTAAGACTTGGAAAATGATAAATGACCTTTTAGATAATAAAAGAGGAAATCATTTTGATGTTGATAACATTGAATTTTGTGAGAATGGTAATATAATTAATGATAAAAATGACATTGTAAATGGATTTAATGAATATTTTATCAATGTAGGACAAACTTTGACTATAAATGTGAATGCACAAACTATAGAAAATATGTATATGAAATATTATAAAGAAGAACCCCTCCAGTCTACCCTATTTTTAAAACCAGTTACTGAAAAGGAAATAATAGAAATTGCATGCTCTTTGAAAAGTGGTAAATCCCCTGGAATTGATTTTATTGATAATTATGTTGTTAAATTAGCTATTCATGTATTGTGTAAACTTCTTTGTCACATTTTTCATTTGTGTTTTCAAAAAGGCATTTTTCCAACTAGTTGTAAAATATCACAAGTTATTCCTGTTCATAAAGGCGGGGCAAAAAATGTATACTCTAATTATAGACCAATATCACTATTAACATGTTTTTCTAAGATACTAGAACAATGTATTTATACTAGATTGATTAATTTCTTTTACATGCATCATATTTTGTATAATAAACAATTTGGATTTCGTGAAAAACACTCAACAACACATGCTTTGATAGATTCTGTGAATAATATAATAAATGCTTTTGATAAAAATGATATAACTATTGGGGTTTTTATTGATTTGAAAAAGGCTTTTGACTGTATAGACCACAAAATTCTTTTAAATAAATTGTCTTTCTATGGAATACGGGGAATTTATTTTGATACCGGTTGCTTCCGAAAATAAAAGCGCATCTATCGACCCCCAAAACGAGATTCTTTTCACTGATACGAGCCAAGGCTTCCACACAAAAGACCAGCGGCCGTGTGTGCGTGCAGAGAAATCGATTTTTCCGGTTGCGGTTTCACAAAGTTGGTGCACGCACAAAAGGCTGGTTACCTTGTATAATGTATTTTATCACCTGACTTAGCAAATACAGTACATGCCGCTGCCAGGAAATATTTTAGTATATTTCATGGGTATATCTCACCCCAGCAATTCGCAGCAACGTTAAGGGGCTGTACACATACCGTCCCCGCTACTTCCGGCGCGTACCGTTACTTGTACTGTGCATGCATGTCAGGTGACTCTCTCGGGCGAGTGCAATGGATTTTGACAGTCAGATGATAAAACAGTTATTACATTTGTTGTCGGGAAAATCACGTGATATAACAAATTCAGTATGTCTGCACTCAAAATATAGCTTTTTAGACGATTAAATAGTGTAATGAGTGTGGTATTTTCGGAACCGAGTATAGTCGGTTCCCGGGTGTGAGTGTGTGACACGGGGCCCGTATTAACTCGGTTCCAGGAAGAAACGGGTAGGTAATCGCAAGCAATGTGTAATGTTCAATTCAACTCAATCTTAATTTAAAAGTGTATTCTGTAGCGTTCCCCAAGGATCAATTTTAGGACCTCTGTTATTTCTTATATATATAAATGACCTCAATTTGTGTTCCGATTTATTGCAATTTGTCCTTTTTGCAGATGATACAAATATATTTTTCAGTCATAGAGATTTAAATTGTTTAAAAACCACAATGAATATTGAATTAAACAAAGTTTGGTTTTTATATAATAAGTTAGTGTTAAATATTCAGAAAACTAATTTATGGTATTTGGTAAAAAGACTTCTGATAAACAATCTGTCTAGATATATATTAATGATGTTGAGTTACAAAGACTTGAAGCTGTTAAGTTTCTTGGAATTCATATAGATGATAATATGAAATGGAAAAGTCAGGTTAAAAAGTTGTGTAATCAGGTTTCAAGAAATATTGGTGTTATAAATCGATTGTCTGAGTTCATACCACAAACTATATTATTAACTTTATATAATACTCTTATATTGTGTCATTTAAATTATGGAATTTCAATTTGGGGATCTTCAAATAATTATTTATTAAATAGAATATTAATATTACAGAAACGTTGTGTACGTATAATATCTAAATCTGGTTTTAGAGCACATACTGCCCCTTTATTTAAAAAAATTAAAATGCTGCCTGTACATGCACTGTATAATTATAATGTCGGTATATTTATGTATTCATATTTTAATGATTTATTACCTACAAATTTCCATTCATCCTTTGACAGAAATATTGATATTCATTCTTACAATACCAGAGGAAAGTTAAATTATCGTGTTATTTATGGTCAATCTTCCCTCTCACGTACATTAATATCATACAATGGTCCACTGCTGTGGAACAGTTTACCTGAAAATATCAATAATTCAAAATCGCTGAATATATTTAAATTTAAATTTAAAGATTACATTTTTAATAACCTTTAGCATTTCATGCTTCATTATTATTTCCTATCTTTGTGAAATATGTTAATAGTAACGTTATTTTTCTTCCTTATCAGTTGACTCTTATTTCAGTTTTAAATATTCAGGGGTTATGCTTATAAGTCATTTGTGACTTTTTATAATCCCCACATTTACATAATGTTAGTGCAATTTTGTGTTTTCTTTGTTTTCTCTTCTGTTATACTTGTTCTTATGTGTTATGCTATATTGTTTTAATTCAATTATGTTCATGTTTTTAATGCAAATGTGGAATAAATTCAATTCAATTCAATTTAACACAAACAAACAAACAAACAAACAAACAAACAAACAAACAAACAACCAAAACAAGCAAACAAAAACTAAATAACCCGAGGTATTCTTCTTCTCGGTCTCGGCCTCGGGCTCGGAAATGTTTACCGACGAAATAACAACCCCCCCCCCCCCCCCCCCCCCTTCAAATCCTGGGTACGCTATAAAATGGGCGTCGATTTGTAATTGATATATACGGTTCACTGGAATGGGGTAATCTATTCATTAATTCCCCGCTGAACAATAGGTATTAATGGACGGTGGTCATAATTCATCTGGAGATCATATGAAATGATGTGCCCATTTATATTCCTGGTCATTTATATGAATGATTGCTACACTGTGACCGATCAACGGTGACCAGTTGAAAGAAGTATCGTAGAACAATTACCAAAACGAAGAATGCGGAAAGGTGGCGTAAACATGACGGAACAATGCGTGAAGAGTGCCGAAATGTGTCGGAAACATGACGTTAACATGACGTGACGATGCGGGCCACGCATCCTTCCCGCATGGTTTCGGTCAAGTCGGAAACCATGCTGATTCATGAAAGCGGAGAAGTGTCAGGGAAGCATTATGCCCCTGTTAAGGGGAGGGCCAACATCGAAAAAGTGGCTCCCTTAAGGACTTAGGTTGCCAGATCTCCACAACAAGTTTAAACCATTTTTATTTGCAAGTATTTTTAGTGAGACAAATTAATTCAGAGGTCTACCTCAAAACAATTGTTGCGAACACCTCCAAATCCAAGATGGCGTCCAAAAAAGTAGCCGTTTTGACTTGCTGTTGTGTAGGGATCGGATATTATAATTGTTCAGCAGAGAGGTACATTAATGAAGGAAGCGTGAGGCATATATTCCGGAGTAATATGTATTATTTATTCATACTCTAAACTTTAGAGTATTCAAACAGTAGAATGGTATATAATAAAGTAGCCAGAAGAAATGAGCACATGTACTAGCTCAGTGAAGGTCTGAGCTAGTTCTCCTCCTGTTACCAGGGGTACACGTCAATATATAGTTTTAGAGAGGTGAGAAAGACTCTCTCTTTCTTCTTAATCCAAACACATGTCATCTTATCTACCAAGGAGGTTAAACCTCATTAGGGCATGATTAAACGGTTTCTCAAGATAGATGAGAAGAACCAGTACCGACAACATCAGAGATTGTTTATCCGATCTGTTCCGGAGCGGAGCGGTAAAAGAGGAAAGGAGGCGGCACCATCAGAGGTTGTTATTGATGGAAGGGGGAGTCAAATTTATAAACAAGATAAGATCTGAACAAGGGGGCTTTTGGAAGGAAGTCGAATCTTACCAACTTGGGAGATAACATTGATTATAAAACAACAGTGGGTAGGATTCAGAGGGTCAATAGAATAAAGATATTATCTAGAAGGGGCGTGTGAGGGTACTGGTACTTTTACTAAGAAGGGGGAGGGTGTTTGATACAACCACTACATTACATCCCCTTTGTTTAGAAAAAGAGGCTCCTCTCCGTTTTTTTTTTTTTTTTTTTCAAAAAAAATTAAGGGAGAACTAAACTGAACTGTTTGATAAATGGTATTAAACAAAGTATAAACAAATTATGAATGAACGATTGAATGAATGAAGGGTGATAAGTGAAACGTTATTCCATTGTTCCATTTCCTCTTTCGTAAATCACTCTTTCTCTCTCTCTCAATTAAATTATCAAAGTGAGATTATCATATCAAAAAACTTAATCATTGATATACTCCATGTTGCCAATATAATGCTGAATAATGTATACGTATACATGTATTAAATCTAAAAATAGTGCAGACTTATGCATAAAAACAAACTAGTGTAGACTTATACACTTAATAATTATGAACATTCATGCAGACTTATGCACTGTTCAGGTTAACAAATTATAACTTCAAAAGTAACGTGCAGACTTTTGCACTAATAACACGAAAAGAAATATAAATGTTCATCAACCACATAAGAAGTGGAAACACATACAACTAAAAAGAACATACTAATCGACAATTCAATACTTTTCATCATTCCGTGTTCCTTTAACAAGGACAAACATGTAATCCTAATACTTGTTATGTTATGAAAACTTCCCGTAACCATAACCAAGTTACGTGTAAATGCTAATAATCCAAAGCATCATATCAACGCAATAGCCAAGTATAAAGCAAAACAAATTAACAGGAGCGCTCAAGGTGTTGACAGCAGTCTATGTTAAAAGGCTCCGATCGGTGTACTTCAAATGAAGTATCAACATAGAATTAACTAACCATCAAACCTATCCTGTTCCGTATGTTGCATTTATGCAGTCATGTTAAATCAATGAACATAATGAACAAGTGCATTCAAACTTATCACATAATCGTAACGCAGGATAGTTCAACCTGTCTAAGTCATCAAAGTGATGTAATACGATACAATGTCGTCCATTAACAAATATTGTATTGGCTTATCAAACCAAAAAAAAATCTTAGCACAACATAATTCAAGTTTGTGCACTAACTTTCTTATCAAAATCGTACGGCATGTAATAAACTTCTAAATCAATCCATACGAGAAACAGATACGAACGATTGTATAGAAACAAAATGACCATAATAGCCTTAACATCCTTAAATGAGGGTATCAAATTTATCAATTGTATAATCGTCTTTTAGCCTTTGTATGTAACTTGGCTAGGTTTACATTAATTGTGAGTATACTGTACATAAATGTAACTTTGCAAGGGTTACAAAAAATGTAAATACAGTATATAAATGAAAGCAACGGGAGCGCTAAATGAGGGTAATACCTACCCAGGTCGAAAAAACAGTTGGAAACCAGTTGCCAACTGGTACCAGTTGGAACTGGTACCAGTTGATATACCAGTTGGCCAACTGGTTTCAATATGGAAATTGGTACACTGGAATCAACTGGAACCAGTAAAGAATCCAGTAATATATACCAGTACAATCCAGTAAGAACCAGTAAGAAACCAGTAAGATTGACCAGTAAGAGCCCAGTAAGAAACCAGTAATATATACCAGTAAGAATCCAGTAAGAACCAATAAGAAACCAGTAAGATTGACCAATAAGAGCCCAGTAAGAATCCAGTACGAATCCAGTAAGAACCAGTAAGAATCCAGTACGAACCAGTAAGAAGCCAGTAAGAATCCAGTAAGAACCAGTAAGACTGACCAGTAAGAGCCCAGTAAGAAACCAGTAATATATACCAGTAAGAATCCAGTAAGAACCAATAAGAAACCAGTAAGATTGACCAATAAGAGCCCAGTAAGAAACCAGTGATAGATACCAGTACGAATCCAGTAAGAACCAGTAAGAATCCAGTAAGAACCAGTAAGAATCCAGTAATAACCAGTAAGAATCCAGTAAGAACCAGTAAGACTGACCAGTAAGACTGACCAGTAAGAGCCCAGTTATATATACCAGTAAGAATCCAGTAAGAACCAGTACGACTGACCAGTAAGCAACAAGTAATAGTTACCAGTTAGAATCCACTCAAACCAGTAAGACTGACCAGAATACGCCCAGTAAGAATCCAGTAAGAACTAGAAGAGACCAGCAGAACCCAGTAATGACCAGTTGAAAACCAGCAAGAAACCTGCAGGAACACAGTAAAACATGATTAAAAAACCCAGTAGATTTACCGGTGTCGCAATTGTGAATATTATGGGAATTAAGTATGTAGGACTATTGTTCGTTAGTTGTTGCATGTATGTGTTTCAATTTACTCATTTCATTCAAGGTAATTCACATCTCTTTAAAATAGATTATAACAGTCTATTTAACTAATTTGGCTCTTTAAAACACCCGACAGGAGTACATCAATTTGACAGCATGCAGTCTGATTTATTTAACACTGTTTGAAATTTCATCATAATATTAATAAGGCTTGTCTGATCATCGTGTCCATCATCCCTTTGTAAAAGAATGTCCACACTTATGTCTGTTTGTTAATAATACTATTTTAAAAATAGTTATTGGTATTGTCAACAAAAAAGACATAAGTGTGGGCATTCGTTTACAAAGGGATGATGGACAAGAAGATCAAACAATAGCCTTATTAATATTATGATATAATTTCAAACAGTGTTTAATAAATCAGACTGCATGCTGTCAAATTGATTTACTCCTGTCGGGTGTTTTAAAGAGTCAAATTAGTTTGAATTCCAAAAAGACGCGAGAAAGCAAGAGCTATATTGCTGGCTGATAATATGTTGATCCATCCATTATCCATGATCAGCGAGCACGTTGTAACAGCGAACATAATGGCGAAGATGCCATAAAGAAACAATCTCCTTGGCCTGAAGTACTGTGAAAGTGATGCATACATATCATGCGCATTGAAGACCACAACAATTAATGCTTGGAAGTGTAGTACTAGAATTAAATGATCAGTGCTAAACAAGACAAGGAAGCAACAGTTAAATAACATCCATATAATATATATAGCTAGAGCACGATTATGTACAATTACTACATGTCTTATAAAGAAGAGAGCTAGTATAAAAGACAGTGTTTCTTGGTTTAGCAGTGCAACATGCAATGGCCGCTAGTACTTTGTGTGTGGTAGTCCCTTTGGTCATAGAGCTGTATCTATATGCCTGTACGTTTGCAGTGCAGTGTATATAGAGTGCACTGCACGTGCACTGTGCATGCATATTATGCTGGTATGCATGGTTGCACACACACACACACAGAGCGCGGACGGATGGGCGGGAACTGATAAGGGAACAAAGGACTCCCATATAAGGAAGTCAGTGCAGTGGTCAGTGGACCCTGTTTGTTTGCACAGCTGTTATTCAGAACCCTTGCAAATGCATGCGCATAGGCATAATGCTATACATGTATACCAGTACATGCAGTATAATGTACACATTGTGCATCAGGTAGTCGATAAATTATTAGTCCTACATCAAAAGTGGTTGGAGGAATATTCGTTTTCCATGGGTAATCATGGACAAGTTGAATGTAGCATCCTTTATTATGTGTTATTAGCTTGGTGCTTCAAAAATATATAATTCATATCAAATATCATATTAAAAAACTGGTGTCAGCAACTGATACACTTAGTTATATCATGGACCCTACTTTCATGATGTAACTAAGTGTACCAGTTGCTGACACTATTTTTTTAATAGGATATTTTATATGAATGATATATTTTTGAAGCACCAAACACAATCACACATAATAAAGGATGCTACATTTAGCTTATCCACGATCCCATGGCAGTAGGGTCCATGCATGGTTACATGATATTCCAGTAATGACAACTAGGTACTACTGGAATAAACTAGTACACAAGTTCCAATTCGACTAACTGGTACGCCTAGTTGTCATTACTGGAATACCATATGTCATGCAAGTTTAATACCAGTTAAAACCATTAAGAAGACCAGTTGAAACCACTTCGAAATTACCAGTTGAAACCAGTTAGTCTTATTGGAACTTGTGTACTAGTTTATTCCAGTAAAACCTAGTTGTCATTACTGGAATACGATATTTCATGCAAGTTTAATACCAGTTAAAACCAGTAAGAACACCACACCTATAGTTGGCTTCAACTGGTCTTCTTAATGGTTTTAACTGGTATTAAACTTGTATGAAATATCGTATTCCAGTAATGACAACTAGGTTTTACTGGAATAAACTAGTACACAAGTTCCAATTAGACTAACTGGTTTGAACTGGTAATTTTGAAGTGGTTTCAACTAGTCTTCTTACTGGTTTTAACTGGTATTAAACTTGCATGGCATATGGTATTCCAGTAATGACAACTAGGTTTTACTGGAATAAACCGGTACACGGGTACCAATAAGACAAACTGGGTTCGACTGGTAATTTTCAAGTGGTTTCAACTGGTATTTCTACTGGTTTTAACTGGTATTTTAAGGCTATCAATATATCTTAACTGGCTTTAACTGGTTTTAACTGGTACCTTGTGATCCCAGTTAATACCAGTTAAAGCCAGTTGATTTTCCAACTGGTTTTAACTGGTTTCAACTGTTTTTTCGACCTGGGTAATTTCCATAATACCTGTATATCAATTGTATATCAATCGTATGCAACTTCTTAGGGTTACATAAATTGTGAATACAGTCAATAAATGCAATTTGGCTAGGATTACATAAATTGTGAATACAGAATATATTTACATGCTCATCAAGAAATGAGTCGATGAAGCAAGCGCATGGAAATGCAGTACGATCAAACACCTTTCCCATTAAATTCAATCACACAAAAATAGGGCTAAAAGGGATCAAAATCGAACAGATACTTTTAAATCTGCTAGTCAAAAGCAACGTAATGATAATTTAGTCTCACAAACACGAATGTAATACCTGTAATGCTCAATAAAATGACTAATGCAAGCTCTTCTTATTCTTTCTTCTATTCTTAACAAATTTAATGTCTACAATAATTAATATGCACATAGTTTGTTCAGTACCAAAAAATCGCACATAAGACATTCTCCATTTAGAATGAAGTTTACTGATCTCTGTCAGCTTTTAAGTTTGTCAAACTGCGTTTGATTACTGCATCTATAACCGATTGCACATTTAACTATATAATGCATTAAACTTTCCATTACATTTTAAAGTAAAACAAACCTAACATTAAATCTGCATTGAAAAAAAAAGCTTAAATTGAAAAAAAATACTCAAATATCCTGATGCGCATGTGGTTTGTTCAGTATACCAATACTGCAGAAACACTCTTCATTTAAGAAGTGAACTGACTTTTCTGTCAGTTTTAATATCGTCATACTGCGACTGATAACTGTTTCTATAACCATGGGCGCACATTTAGATATTAAATTCGTTAAACGTTTCACCCAATTTTAAAGTAACTTTAGCTCCATTCTCCTTTTCAATAAATCAACTATTTATACTTTAAAAAAGTATTGTATCATCTGATCATATAAATCTTCCTAATCGGCATTTATAATGGTTGTCCGAATAGTATTTCATTTGTCTTGTTGGTCTGTGGTCGTTTTGGTCAAGGTCAACCAACAGACAGGCAAATTACTATAATAACAAATATAAATACTGATGAATCAATATAAAATAAAAAGGTAGAATAAGTATTGTATCATATAAATCTTCCTAGTCGGCATTTATAATGGTTGTCCAAATAGTATTTCATTTGTCTTGCTGGTCTGTGGTCGTTTTGGTCAAGGTTGCGATCAACAGACAAGCAAATTACTATAGTAACAAATATAAATACTGATTAGTCAATATAAAATAGAAAGTTCGAATAAGAGCTAAAACAACTAAGAACTAAATTATACTGACACACAAACTAAATTAAAACAGTGCAAACTACAAACATATTGTAAATGATATATCTACCAAAAATTACAGATAATGAAAAGTATTACCAAGTAAAAACGATACTACAAAAACTGTTCTCTCTTACACTCACTCACATACTTGGAACAACAAAATGTTTCACTTACCGAATTCTTCTACATGGTTTTGGGATAGGGGCATAGTTCATTATAGTCAATATGATGATCGATATTCATCATCCTCCTGTATCGTCTACATAGCCACTTGTCCTTGTTCTTCGGTGTTGACGATATCACTGTCGATGTCGTCATTGATGTCGTCCACGATGTCGTACTTGATGTCATCGACGGCGTAGTCGGTGAAATCATGAGCAGTGTCCCTGATGTCTGCGATGTCACGATTACTGTCTTCGTTGTCGCCGATGTTGTCAGTATCGTGGTCGCCGTCTTCATCTTCGTCGCCATCATCTCCGTCATCGCTGTCCTCGCCAGTTACCGGGCCGCCGTCCTCGAAGTCTTGGCCGACCAGGTTCATGGTGCCATGTGACAGTCAAAGTTGCAGGAGCAGGGCGGCCAGTTTATCAGGCGCTCGTTGTCGTCTACAGCTGCAGTCGCACTGCCTTAAATTCATCAACTTGTTTGTGTATTTCCCCAAACATTTCAAAACATTGAATGTCGATCCAGGAACACAGGTTGAAGTCTATTGTGATTGTGGGGTGGTAAATGGTAGCTTCATCTGTTCATTGTATATCACCAAGGTCGATGAAAAGTCTCAATTCTTATTTGAAGAAATCATGCAAATATTGCAACATAGTTGATGATGATCCTCCACGAAGAAAAAAAACAGAAAGTTCAGCTCCAATCACTGATGCACTTGATTGTAAATTAACGAAGAAGAGCTCAAAAATTATGGTAGAACAAATGTCTCCAAAACCGAGGTTCTCCACCATGTTGTGTAGGGATCGGATATTATAATTGTTCAGCAGAGAGGTACATTAATGAAGGAAGCGTGAGGCATATATTCCGGAGTAATATGTATTATTTATTCATACTCTAAACTTTAGAGTATTCAAACAGTAGAATGGTATATAATAAAGTAGCCAGAAGAAATGAGCACATGTAATAGCTCAGTGAAGGTCTGAGCTAGTTCTCCTCCTGTTACCAGGGGTACACGTCAATATATAGTTTTAGAGAGGTGAGAAAGACTCTCTCTTTCTTCTTAATCCAAACACATGTCATCTTATCTACCAGGAGGTTAAACCTCATTAGGGCATGATTAAACGGTTTCTCAAGATAGATGAGAAGAACCAGTACCGACAACATCAGAGATTGTTTATCCGATCTGTTCCGGAGCGGAGCGGTAAAAGAGGAAAGGAGGCGGCACCATCAGAGGTTGTTATTGATGGAAGGGGGAGTCAAATTTATAAACAAGATAAGATCTGAACAAGGGGGCTTTTGGAAGGAAGTCGAATCTTACCAACTTGGGAGATAACATTGATTATAAAACAACAGTGGGTAGGATTCAGAGGGTCAATAGAATAAAGATATTATCTAGAAGGGGCGTGTGAGGGTACTGGTACTTTTACTAAGAAGGGGGAGGGTGTTTGATACAACCACTACATTACATTGCTATAGATTATTGGCAAGATTTCACAAACAACACCTGGAGTAAGCATGATTTTGCAGTCATATTGAAGACAATCAAATTTCCTATAATCTGATACCAAACACAATGGGTTTCAGAATATGTAACACGGTCATTTTTAGCCCCAAACTCAAATTTTAGGCATTTTTTCCCAAAAATATGAAATTATTGATTTACATAATTCGGCGTATATCGATAATTGCATTAGCAGTTGAATTAATACTTTTCGAAAAACTGTCCAATTATATCAACAATACTCTCTAAAAATTGCAAGTGTATATTGTATCTGAACAAAAAGTTACAGTTCTTGGAACTCAGCATTTGATATCGACAAATACAGCAAATTTGTATGATTTCGAACACTATACAGGGTGCCCCAATAAATGTAATTCTTGTTTACGGACTTAATTCAAGAATTTCTCCTAAATAATGACATATTGTTGATACCTTTTTTAGTAAAACCTTCAGTTTTCTTCTTTTATGTCATAAATATGCCGCCATCGGTTTGCAATAGTACACAAAAATAGTGTATCGGTAATTTCACTGCAATGATAAATCCATCATGCAAAGTGCATAGTGCAATATTCGAATGGGAGGCGCTCGTCATTTACAGTTATATCGACTATAATCTGGATAATTATGTTTTTAACATGATTATTATTCGGAACACCACAGTTAGCTAGAATTTTCCAGGGTTCGGAAAACACTTTTAATAGGCTATTAGGTTTAACTTAGGGTAACTTTTTGTACCACCATGTACATTTGTAACCATAGTAACAACAACAATAGAAATAGAATAAATCATATATCTGGCTACTACAAGCCGCATTATGCACACTAATTTTCTCGTGAACATGGAGGAAAACAAATCACATGTGAAATAACACCCTATAGCTGCTATTTTAAAGTTTTTAAAGTACATATTGGTTGATTTGGTATATTTTTGTCCATAATCGGCTGTTGTTACCATGGTTACACGAGTACAGTGTAGTGCAAAAAAATTAACATTCGGCTTGCTGAGGCTTTCGGTGTTGTGCATATTAGTTTAGCAAATGAGTTTGTTTTGTTTTAATACTGAGTCAGACAAATTGTATAGACCTTTATGGTCTCCAGGTACATGTAATAAGATATGAAGGGTGCGTTCCTCGCGATCAAGATGGTGTTCGAAGCTAGATACCCTCTGCACATATTACAGTATGTCCCGAATATTGTGTACTATATTAAGACACTTATTAAAGATAATGAGCATGATCTTGATACTGTTTTAAACACATCATGGACACCCAGTATGATTCGAATTCGCAATATGCATGGCATGCGCGTCAGTATGCAGCTGACTGGAATGCTCCATGTGGAGTGGAATTAAGTTCATTTTTAGCGTTTGATTTATGATAAATGCAGTTAAACAAATACAGGACAGACACGACATCTACGCAGACTACATAATGATGGTGAAATATTCATCATATTACAAGAAATGGTGTTTCTTTTTGTATTTGTTCATAACTGGAATTGAAGGTGTCCCGAGATTGACGCAATCATTTGGTATACAAGTCCTCTTATTAAGATTACACATTTTTGAGACACCCTGTATAGCATGAGAAATCATGCAAAACTACCCATTTTGTGGATAGCTAATGCTGACTTCAAAGTACTATAACTTTTTGTTCAGATACGGTATGCACTTGAAATTTTCAGGGAGTATTGTCGATATAATTGGACAGTTTGTTGAAAAGTATTAAATTGACTGCTAATACAATTATCGATTTATACGTAATTATGTAAATCAATAATTTCATATTTTGGGGGGAAAATGCATAAAATTTGAGTTTGGGGCTAAAAATGACCGTGATACATATCCTGAACCTCACGGTGTTTGGTATCAGATTATAGGAAATGTTATTGTCTTTAAAATGATTGCAGAATAATGTTGATATAAGGTGTCGTTTGGGAAATCTCGCCAATTATCTATAGCAATACAAAACGGCTGCCTTTTTGGACGCCATCTTGGATTTGGAGGTGTTCGCAACAAAATTTTAGAGGGAGACCTCTGAATTATGTTGTCTCATTAAAAATACTTGCAGTTAGAATCGGTTTAAACTTGTTGTGGAGATATGGCAACCTAAAGTCACTTTTTTCGACATTGGCCCTCCCCTTATGTGACACTTCTCCGCATTCATGAATCCGCCTGGTTTCCGACTTGACCGAAACCATGCGGGACGGATGCGTGGCCCGCTTCGTCACGTCATGTTTCCGACACATTTCGGCACTCTTCACGAAAAAATGGCGTTTTGAAGTTGTCAATTTGTTTATATGGGGGAATAACATTGGCAACGTACTCATACGTTTATGCACTTCTACTCCCCATAGGTTTTGTACACAAATTGTCAATTTGTTTCAGTTTTCTTTATAGTCACACTATTCCATTCCATAAACTTATGATATGATGCGCATAAATGAACTACAAAACATAACTGAACTCAGATGACGGGTAAACATATATTTTGAGGGAAAAAATCAGTGTGCTGCCAGTTTAGTACCAAGAAAAAAAATATGCATATTTGTGTTTGTTTTTATTTCCGTATAAAAAATCAACATCAAAACAATACATGAAGATTTATATACAAATAAAAGAATTTTAAAAATCATACATGAATAAACAATATACAAGTGATGAGAAAACGGCTGGATAACCCATATTCAGCTGTTGGGCATTATACCCTATACTGCTGTTCTTCCTTGGGGACCAGATGGGGTATATATATCGTGTATTTCATCTGAATATTGTTTATCAAAATGATCAAATAATCAATTGAATACATAACGGTGTTGGTAACGAGTAAACAAAAAAGAGGCCAAAATGGAGTATTATAATAATACAATATGTATAAAGGCGGTATAATAATAATAACAATATGAAATACAATTGCAATTTTGATTTCTTTACAAAGTAAACAACATTAGTCGCAGTATAACTAATAACGATGCGATTTATTGAAAACCATTTAGCAACCTTACACAGTTCTTGATTTGTATTAACATCACAGTAATAAATAATAACTAATGATAGCTTTCACGTCAGCAAATAAATAGCTCTGGAGAGAGGCATCGCATACATCATTTATAACCGAATACAAACTGACCAAGTAAGGAACATTGCGGGTCTCCACACTTTACAGGTAATTTGGAAGGAATTCACGAATTATAAAAAATACAAATAAAAAAAACATATTGATATCTACTATTCAAACAATTCATAAACCACATAAATGGGATGCCACGAATATCAAAGCATTTCAATTTCATCAAGAGAATATCATGATTAATCAGATTAAAAGCTTTACTAAATACATACAAAGTTTTTTTAGACCAATCTAAATGAGATTACACAGATATCACAAGCCAAAGTATCTATGATATTGTATTATATAATATATTCATGAGATGAGATGATTAACCAATCAGATCGCTAGATGTAGCTAACCATTTACACAGAACGGCGGCATGTCCACTTTTACAAAACGTCTGAACAGCTTTCAGTTGACGGATGGGGATCAATGTAACACGCAAACAAAAAAATCAGAGCGAACAGCCCTCTAATTTGGATTCTACGAATGAAAAACGAATGCGTCCCTCCATTTAAACTATATATCGGTCAATAAAGGAGTTCAACTGATTTAGCATAATATTACAACAATATAGTACTAATTCTCGTAAAGGTATTGTGAAGCCGACATTTGTTAACGTATATCACGGAAAAAGATCTCAAAAAGAAAGAATATATAATTACATGTAGTCAGTTTAAGCGATGTTTGGGTATTTTGCTTGGTAAACGCTCACACATTAGTACTTATGCGCGAGTCACCTAGCTAGCGCGGGTCACGTAGGGGTCATGCATACCGATCTGGCACTCCGTGAAATCTATGTACAAACTTACTCACCGGCCGAAAATACGTATGTACCTAATTAACCGACGTCCCTCAGTTTATTCAGTTTTAGGTCTATAACTCCACGAAAAAGAGATTTCAAGCCCTAATTTTTTCAGGCATGCTATTAAATGACATTTCCTTTCATATAAGACAATAACCTCGCAACTTTTGAATTTTGGCTTGCAAAAGTGGATCTCTCCCTTTAAGGGGTTTATTTTGTATCATACATTTATATCATAAATAACTATCATACGAGACTTAAATCATAATTAATATTTAATCATTAAAATATTAATATTAACATTTGTTTACATACCCACACTCAGAACTCAGAAGACAACAACGTTAACAATAATACACAGATACCACTGTTCCACACACACTCGCTTTTATAGTGTAGTTTGTAGCGGAGACCCTCTACATAAATTCAACGTTGGAGTCATACCAACCCTCCTTGCTTGGCACTTCTATGTGATGCAAAGTTGCGTGTGTGGTTTTATTATGCAGATGTGGCGTGTCTAAAATAAAGACCAATCTAAATGAGATTACACAGATATCACAAGCCAAAGTATCTATGATATTGTATTATATAATATATTCATGAGATGAGATGATTAACCAATCAGATCGCTAGATGTAGCTAACCATTTACACAGAACGGCGGCATGTTCCAACGTGTGTTAAGGGGTTTATTTTGTATCATACATTTATATCATAAATAACTATCATACGAGACTTAAATCATAATTAATATTTAATCATTAAAATATTAATATTAACATTTATTTACATACCCACACTCAGAACTCAGAAGACAACAACGTTAACAATAATACACAGATACCACTGTTCCAAACACACTCGCTTTTATAGTGTAGTTTGTAGCGGAGACCCTCTACATAAATTCAACGTTGGAGTCATACCAACCCTCCTTGCTTGGCACTTCTATGTGATGCAAAGTTGCGTGTGTGGTTTTATTATGCAGATGTAGCGTGTCTAAAATAAAGACACACATTCTTACTAACAGCTTAAGCTTTGTAGAGAATATTAGCTTTGTAGAGAATAGGTAAAATATAAGGTTAACATATGAATGAAAAAACTAAATCTTCAAATGGAAAACGGCCCTCGCGCATTGCGCTCGGACCGTTCGCTTCGATCACCAGATCACGTAGTAAGTTGTGCAACACATAACGCAGGGGCCATAACAAATGTCTATGGTACACACGACCAATGTTGAGTGACACCATCCGGGGAGGGTATGGAAGAAGGTACCCCCTGCGACGGTGTTGACATTTTGAAATAAGGATCATCGAAAATAGCTTCCAGAATTGTGAAAACACATCTGCTACCATGCCGGATGCCTATACCCGTTTGTACGTCATACATTAGATATGCAGAAACAAACATGAGTGACGGTTTATGGATGTTAAGACACTCATTGTTTCTAATTTCGACTAGAGCTTGATGAGGCACATATTATTATTTTGGGGGGAGAAAATTTCAGATAAAATAACGAACAATCCCGTTTCGTCCAATGTCGTGTTTAAATCTGGGATTTCAAAATGGAGTTCCTAAATGACAGCTAACAAACTGATACATGTTTCCCTGTTTTAATAAAAACTGAGTAGGTTTTGTGGATTGGGTCAATGATACTAAATTATATCCTTAAAGGCCCAGTCCCAAACTCACGGTTTTCACGGCGACTCGCAACGACTCGCAACGGTTTATGTTACTAGAACGAATCGACTCGATTTAGCCACGGTTTAACAACGGATTTGAAATAATTGTACGGCGACTCAGAACGAATAGTCGTTCTTCGTCGTTGCTCGACGAGTCAGTTCGTCCTTCTTTTGTTTTAACCATCGCGGTAGTAAGATCGTTGCAGAAAAAAAAACTTGCGGTCCCATAGTAGCGATTTCTACGGCGACTCGCAACGGATTAGCATTCGTGGAGAAAATCGCTCGAGTCACGAGTCGTTGTAATTCGGTCTACAAACCGTTGCGAATCGCGAAGAACGCCGTGACTCTTATAGGGGCACGACCACAGTTTTTAACCGGCTTAAAACTGTCGCCATGCCGCAGCGATTTGATCACAATCGTTGCCATGGTTGCTCATCGTTGTTATTCGTTGTGATTCGTATCACAACGTCGCTAATGCCCCAGTCACATACACCTGTAAAGTCTTCCGTTAGAAATACCCGGTCCCCTGTACACGTATAATAGTTTTATTCAGAAACTCTCGCTATGCCCACTCAAATTTAGCTAACTATATATTTAAATATTTAATAGCTAACTATATATCCCCGGCCACTATAAAAATCCCGGCCACGTTGCTGGGTTGGTCGCTTTACTCAATCGCCGAAGGTGGTCGAAATGACGTATCACTCCCCCCCCCCCCCCCCCCCCCCCCAATGCTTAACGGGTATGTGTGACAGGGACATGTGGCTCTTGTTCGGCGAGGGAGAACAGACGATTGCAGGACGACCTCACTCGAAACGAAGGAAAATTCTCCGTCTACTTTGTGTTTTCCGCGCAGTCATCGTATGCCACGTGTTTTGACTTTTTAAACCGTTCTATGATTCGTTGCAGTTCGCCTCAAATCGCCACGACATAATACGAACCAGCACGGAAAGCGACATGACAGTAATGGAATAATTACAGAAATCTACTTTGTTGGCCGAACAAATTGATCAACAGGGTTGAGATAGTATACAATAGGGTGTATGTGGTAAATTATGATCGTAAAAATGTAAACAAATAAGGGGAATTCCATCCGCCACCGATTAGATTGAACGGAGCACAGCCTGTTTGGCCCAAACTTAGCCGACCATGAATCTTGCAGATAGGCTTTCGGCTAGCCGCTCTGCCACGCTTGGCTGGGTTTGTGTGTGCTTTTCATATGTAATGTGCGGATAAACATTTCAAAATACAAACGTGGGCGAAATCAATCAATGCATTGATCGTTTTATAATTATGCAAATATGTCAATTAGGAGGCGGTTTCCTGTCGAAATTAGAATAATCCCGTATTAGCAACAACAAAAAATTCTTCCAAATGTTGGTCAATAAGAGCGTATTATGTCATTGTTTGTGTTTTTCCCCAAACAAAAATATCATTTAGCTTTATAGGGGGCCATAGTGCCCCCCCCCCCCCCACCCCCGGCCCTAGAAAGACTTCAAGTTGCCCGGCTTGTGGTTAAATCGTAAGGTATCTTTGATCTCATTTTCACAGATTTCCGATTACGATCCTTCAAAGCCTGGACGGACATCCCTTGAGACCGGAAGACCGGGATCGTCCTATAAACTAACTCCCACATGACTGACACGTAACTGACGTGTATCATCATTCCCACCATGCGTCGAAACAGGGTTATTTGCCTTGTGTTTACTGCGTTGCCGTTCGTGACATTTTACCTCACCTATCTCGAGCTACTTCAGTCTGGCATCAGATCATCACTTTACCAAAGGTTATACTTTTGTTCGCCTTCTTCTTTTTCTTATTTGTTTTTCTTCTTCATCCTTTAAATCATCATCGACATTATTATTTCCATCATGTCATCATCATCATGCTCATCGTCACCATCATCGTCATCATCATTATCCTCATCATCCTCATCATCCGCATCTTCCTCATCATCATCATCATTATCACAAGTATCACCACCACCACCATCATCATCATCATCATCATCATCATCATAATCATCATCATCATCATCACCATCCTCATCCTCATTGTCATCATCATCATCATCATCATCACCATCATCTTCATGAGCATTACCATCATCACTATCATCATCACTTTTCATCATCATCATCATCATCATCATCATCATCACCACCATCATCATCTCCATTATTACCATCACCATCAGTATCATCATCGTCTTCATCATCATCATCATCATCATTGTAACCACCAATACCAAAACCACCATCATGTCATCACCACCACAACCACCACCATCATCATCTTACCACCATTATCATCATCATCACATCATCTTCCTGAGCATTACCATCATCACTAACATCATCACTTTTCATCATCATCATAATCACCATCATCATCATCACCATCATCATCATCATCAGTATCATCATCATCATAGAATCTCCATAGCCACCACAAGAATCACCATTATAACCACTACCCTTACCAACACCACCACCACCACCATCATCTTCAACAACAGCAGCTGCAGCAGTAACCATGAATGCAGCATGTTCAGGTCGCGCTTATCATCTTGTGATCTTCATGAGATCACGCCATGAACTTCATGTACATGGCATGCTCTCTATATTCTGCTAAGTGGGTTACACCCTGCCTTCGTTCCTTCTATTGCAATAATTTATTAACGGGTACATTGGGTAGAGTAGAGGGAACCTTTAACATGCTTTTAGCACTTACTAGACACTAGAGGCCCACATGGAGGAACCCCCTGAAGCTTCTGGATTTCGACAGTATAGCACTCTCAACTGAGATGTCGTTCAAAACGGATACAAATTGTGATCTTCTCGTAGGTTTATTTTCACAATATTGCGACACTAGCTCAGGGAGAAGCCTTTTCCAATTGCTGTAAGTATTGTAACTACCATGACAACAGCTAACATGGCTATTGGCATATTACTTACACAAATTTGGACACTTACGACACAATTTGAAAAGTTTGATGAAACGGGGCCAATGTAAAATACAGTTTTCGTAATTTAAATATTTGATGCGTCATTTCGAAAGTTTACGCTCTTAACGTACCAATACCCTATTTTCAACAACGCACACTATATTACATGCAACTACATGTACAATATAACAATACATTGTTTATGTTTTCAGTGGACGTGGCTCGTACCCGTATTCGTTCAGGAACCGTACGCGCAATTCCACAGAGTCATCATTTCCTGAGTATAGCTGTGACCCGGTAGTAAATGTGGCCTACATAAAGACACACAAGACCGCGTCCACCACGCTCCAGACCATCTTCAACCGATTTGGGTTCTTCAACAACCTCTCATTTATTTTTAACAGGAAGTCGGCCAGTAATGGACATTTCGAGTAAGTTGACAACCATCACCTTTTGCATTTTTGGTGCGCGTAATTTAAACGTGTTAATGAAAATGTCTGCTTTATGTTCATCTTAATGTTAATTAGTTTGTGAAATGTGCAAGTTCAGAGTGACAAAGGATTCGCATGAAACAAGAAATGGTAAGTTAGTTGGTTATTTTGTTTTTTAGACGTGTTTAATCAATTATGAGTGTTGATGTTTGGGACCCCAGTTTATCGGCACCATCCGATTAACGAAGCCGAGATTCGAACCTTGAAAGTTCAGAGTGACAAAGGATTCGCATGATACGAGAAATGGTAAGTTAGTTGGTTATTTTGTTTTTTTAGACGTGTTTAATCAATTTTGAGTGTTATCGAGTTATTATTATTATTGAGTTTATCGGCACCATCCGATAGACGAAGCCGAGATTCGAACCTGGGCCGACTAAGTGCGAAAAGTAGAGCTCTGACCACTAGACCAGAACACCTCGTCACTTGAACCAAGTGATGTGTAGTATTACTGTCAAGCTCATTTCCCTTGTATTCTGATATGTATCATGGATTATTTGTATCCTTTTAACAAGTTCAAAGAAAATGATGTTGATTCATCTCAAATTGTATTAAGTCGCTTTGCTTGACTTTAATAACTATATAATTTGTGTCTAGAAGGGGTCTACTGCTTACAAGTAATTATTACTTTTTGTAGTCTCCTATTTCAATATGTATTTATATGATTGATACATGACTTGTATTATATATGATTGTATTGTTTGATGATTTTATGATTGAAATGTTTGTTTGTTTCGTATGACATATATGCACATTTATTAATTCAAGTCTAGGTTTCTCAGCCAGGTCAGAGCAGCATCTGTGGTCTGATGAATCCCCTCAAAACTATCAGGGAAACATCGGAGAGGGCAGTCATTTACCACATGCTTCACTGTCTGGTCTGGGTTCCCGCAGTCACATGCAGGGCTGTCTTTCATTTTCCATCGATGGAGATGATGGGCTGACCTTGCATGGAGTGTTCTTATCCTGTTCAGAGTCACCCATTGCTTTCTGGGGAGGTTGAACCCTGCTGGCTCTGACGTAGGGTCCTGTACAAGGTCTTGGTTAGGGAAGTCGGACTCTGCCCACGTTTTGCGCCATTCTCCTTTCAGGTCAAACTCTTCTAGAGACTTTGCAGAAGTCCAAAAGGGTGTCCGTGATTTAAGGCGCATTTTGGGTAGGTTTCCTAGGTCTTCGTGGATAGGTAGGTCTGGGTTGGTGGAGGTGCGGTGTAGTTCCTTGCGCATTATCTCCTGTCTGCGTACACCAGGGGGAGCGATGTGGGAGAGAGCAGGTAGCCATTGAAGAGGTGTTGACTTAAGGGTGCCAGTAATTATTCTCATAGCCGAGTTCAAGATTACATCTACCTTCTTGGTATGGCAGCTCTCTGTCCACACTGGTGAGCAGTACTCTGCAACAAAGTAGACTAGAGCTATACAGGCTGTTCGGATGGTTTGTGTGCCTGAACCCCAGCTATTTCCTGCAAGCTTCCGGATAACGTTGACTCTAGTCTTCAGTTTTCCAGAAACCCTCTTGAGATGTTCACAATAGGTGAGGCTGCGGTCCAGGGTAACTCCAAGGTATTTGGGGAACTCTTCATGCTTGACTGTTTTGCCACATAAGGTGACATTCAGTTCTGTTTTCGCTTGTCGGTTACTGAGGTGGAAGGCAGTGGTTGTAGTCTTATTGGGATTGGGACGAAGGCGCCAGTAGGTGAAGTAGTCCTCCATCTTCTTCATGTCCTCGGTGAGGGTTCTGCTGAGTACGTTGAAATCGGTGGATTGGGTAGCTAGTGCAAGGCCATCTGCATATGCAAATTTCCTGGACGTGGTCTCCGGCATCGGGGCCAAGACAGATCCTTGAGGGAGGCCGTCGTTGAGGGTTCTAGCCGAAATTGTTTGTCCTCCAAGTGAAACTCTGAATCTTCTGTTGCTGAGTATGGAAGCAAGGATGCGCATGGTTGTCTGACACTTGAAGATGCGGGAGGCTTTGAGTAGCAGGCCATGTCTCCATACAGTGTCGTAGGCTGATGAGAGGTTAATCAGTGCCACGCCCGTTTTGAGGGCGCGCTGATATCCTGCCTCGATGAAGGTAGTGAGGGCTAAGACTTGGTCGGAACAGCTCCTTTTCGGTCTGAAGCCTGCTTGCTTCTTTGGTAGCACAGGTTCTACCAATGGGCTAAGCCTGACTAGAAGGAGACGCTCGAACAATTTGTAGGATGTGCACAGAAGAGAGATGGGACGGTAGCTTGCAGGGTCGTTCGCAGGTTTCCCTGGTTTGGTGATCGCAATCACTTTAGTCTCTCTCCAAGCCTTTGGGATAACTCCGGAAGAGTGGATGTATGTGAAGAACGAGGCCAGCCAGCCGCGGCCTTTTGGTCCAAGGTTCTTCAGGAATTCTGGGTAGATTCCATCAATTCCCGCAGCCTTCCCTGATTTTGTGGATGAGAGACCAATGTCGACATCTTCTCTAGTGTAAGGTCTTGCAAGTGGGGAAGTCTTAGCTGATGTTGAGTAGGACTTGGAAAGGTTCTTCTTGACTTCTGTACGTGCTGCCTTTGTAGAAGGTACCTTGTAATTGAGGAGCAGGCGTGAAGCAACAGCATTTGCTGTTATTTTAGGAGGTTGATGTTGAACCGGGGTTGCTGCTCCAAGATGTCGAAGAAGGTTCCAAGCCTTCCGGCTCGAGTGTGTAAAGTTGAGATCTTTTACCGTCTCTTGCCAGCGCTTTTGTCTAGCTGTGTCAAGGGAATCCAAGAGTTCTGTTGCAATGTCTGGATCACCAGTGGATTCATACTGCTTAAGGAGTTCTTCTGATTATGGCAGCCAGCAAGGTGTGAAGACTTTACGAAAGCCACGAGGGATGTGTTTCTTGGCAGTGTCCTTGAGGATATTGCACAAGGATGTGTAGCTTTTGGGGACTGGTTCAAGATTGGTGATTTGCTCCTCCACATCATCTGTAAAGGCTTTCCAGTCAGCTTTCCTAAAGTTCTATCGTGGTTGGTGCTTTGATTGGATAAGAGGTATCTCTACTCCAATATGGATTAAAGCTGGACGATGTTGGCTATGAGGGAAGAGAGGAAGTATCTTGCGAGATGCATGTAGTGGGCGGCCATTGCTGGTTTTGGACAAAAAGCAGAGATCCGGATTGTAATCCCTTCTCCATCTGCTTGAGTGGAAAGTTCCCGGTTGTTTGGCATCATGAAGGAGGTAACGGTCGCAGGCTGATGCCCACATATCCAGTTGCTCTCCATTCTCGTCATCTTTGGCATAGCCCCAGGATGAGTGGTGACTGTTGAAATCTCCAGCATGGACTTCAGGGTGGATATGGGTCTGAAGTGCAGGAGAGGGCCAGTTCGTTTTTGGTGGTTTATATATGTTTGTGATTGTTATATCTCCAACTTTCACGGTGGCCGTGAAGATGTCATTATTGGAGGATTCCTCAAGGACACAGAAGTCTGTCAGGTCATGTCTAAGGTAGGTAGCAACTCCATACTTGGCGTGGTGCACGGCCGTAATGAGCTTGAAGCCGTTGACGCGGAGCTTAGATGCACACGTCTCATCACGGATATGGGTTTCTTGTAGAAGGATAATGTCGATGTCGAGATCCTTTGCTGATCTAGCGAGGTAGTCACTTTTTGCGCGTGACATACCTTCCGCATTAATTTGGTATATGCGGAGAGATGTCCCTATTATGCGAGATGGTTGGCCTTGATAAGGGCCATTACGGGACGTTTTGCCCTGAGGAGGGCCATTCGTAGGTTAACTTGGGGAAGTCATCGCTGATACACTAGGCTGTTGGTTGCGCATGTCTGGTTGATGACATGATGTTGGGCCATTGTCGGAAAATGACCTTATGCCAATATATCACAAAAATGACGTCGTGACGATGTTGGGCTGGCGGACATTTTAACCTCGAGCCAACGGCGATATGCCGACATCCGGCAACCAAATTCCGACATCGGCCCAACGTCAGGTGGCTAGCTGGGACATAGCTCATATTAGAACTACAAGCTCAAGAAAGAATACCAACAATCCTTTCGAGGACTCTCCAACCCCCCTCAGTCTCTTACATGGTGCCACCGCACACCACACGTATTGAATACAAAGCAGAAGTAATAATAATAATGATACGAGCATTTGTACAGCGCCGCTATTATAAATATATAGTACTCTACTGCGCTTATAAAAAAAGCTCATTTTAAGTGAACAAAAAAAGAACGTATAAACAAACAATCTCATGCAAAGGCTTGTATAAACAAATGATTTTCCTTTTTTCTGAAAAAGAGCAAAGAAAATGGGATTCCAACGGGATTCGAACCCAAGACCTCCGGATTGCTAGACCGGTGCTCTTACCGACTGAGCTATATAAAACCCTAGTGCGGTGCTTGTCCCTGAAACCCTCAGTTTTCATTGCTCGAGTGGTCAGAAGCTTTTTTTTTTTTTAATACACTTAAATGTATCAACAGATTACATTTTTTCTCAAATAAAATGATAAGCTGTTTCAGTTTCGGGGCGACTAGTAAGATATGGATAATCTGCTATAATTGCTAGACTCAGCATTTCAATAATTATATCATCATGAATTATTTGAAATTAAAGGGGACCACCACGCAAATAACACCACAGGCTTAAATGTTTTGATACCGTTGTTTGATATAATAAAGAAACCTAAACTTTAAAAGGGAAGTACAGTTTTGGTCAAGAAATATTTAATTTGCGGGGTAATGAAAAACCAGGGCCCCGTTGCAGAAAGAGATACAATCGATTGTAAGTTACGATTGATCGTAAGTCAGAAAATTTACGCGTTTCAACCAATCAGATTTGCGCATCTAGAACACGTGATCTGACTTACGATTAATTGCAACTTACAATCGATTGTATCTCTTTCTGCAACGGGGCCCAGGTGTAATACTGGAAATGTTTGATTAGAAGCGCTATGTATAAACGGCTCTGTATGTTGTCTTTAAAATAGCGTCCGCTGAGTCCAAAAGTGGGAAGTTTACCGAGACGTTGAATGCAATTTGAATGTGAATGATAATGAATATTGTTGATGAGTAATGACTACTAAATGTAAGTTGGTTTACAGGAAGCTTGCGATTGAAATAAATGGTTGTATCAAAAAGGGCATTATATAACAGATTACGGATTCGAATCCCTTACTAGAATGCTGTTGTAAGCCACCACTATTAACAAAGGCTAATATGAATGGGGAGTCTTGCATCGAGACTACTATCTTTCTTGCAAGATTGTGGAAAAACAATGTTTCGCTTTACGTGTTCATAGGGAAGTATATACTTGTAATTAGCTTTTCGCATTCGGACTTCCCTTGATCTGAGTGTTTATGAAGAAAATAGATAGTAGTTTCAAAAGTAAGAAATTATTGAAATGAAGTGTCAAATGAATGATAAACAATAACACATTGGATATTATGATGGGTCTCATCAACAAGAGTCATTTATATAAACGAAGTTAACATCTAAATGCATATGAAATTCAATGATTAGTTGTATATTGTTACGTTTTCTAGGTCTGTTAAGGAGATTTAGACTCCATGCATACAATAGAATATCAACACCCGATATTAATTCAATTACTATTTTACATTATATTCAGATGAATCCCCAGAGTTGAATATAGGGCTAATCACCATCGAGATGTCATGCCATCAGTACAGAACAAAGAACGAGCGAATCGTTTGTATACTGGAGGCATAATAGAATCGCGAATGTTTCTTTCTTATATTTCATATATGGTGATACCGTAAATGAATCGTAAATAAAAGTTGTTCTTGGCAACCATTGATGCTTGCCCGACATACATTCAGCTTGCTTGACGAAATAGCAGCTGATTTGTGCAGAATGTATTCTGGTCTGGCAACGATTAACGAAAACAATTCAATGATGTCCGATTTAACTTGATATTCAAGCAGGGGAAACTGATATTCCATCTATTGTCATATAATGGGATCGTGAATAAAGGTTGCGCTTGGCAACCAGCATAGCTGCCGGACCTTCATTCAGCTTGATTGACGAAGTAGCCCCTGAGTTTGTGCAAAGTGTGTTCGTTCAACAATTTACAAAAGAACTTTGAATTACAAATATATATCATTGCACGAGGTAGCGAATCTACCTCTAAAACGCTTAATTTTCTGACCCTGGCAAGACGGCTCTTCCCTAAGTAATATTTTGTGTTTGTTCTTTTGTTTGTAACTTCGTCCTTCATATTGAATATGTCCCTGCTTAAATATCAAGTTTCATCGACATGTATTAAAACGATGCATTTTATCCATAAGTAACGATCATTGCTTGTCTTTCGTTAATCGTTGAAAGAATAAATTTTGCACCAGTCAGCTGCTATCCCGTCAGGCAAGCTGAATGGAGAGCGGGTAAGCATCAATGGTTGCCAAGAACAACCTTTATTCAAGAATCCATTATAAGGTATAATCATAGATGAAATTCAAGAAAGACACGTTCGGGATTATATTGTGCCTCCAGTCGATACCAGTATTAACGTTATTGTATAAATGTAAACAGTGTATTATTCTTATTTCTTCTATACCTGTACTATAAGGGCATGTCTTCTCGAAGAGGATTATCCCTACGCTCAACTCGGGAAATTCATATGAATATAAAATTGCACTTATTGATCATTATACCATGATCCTTACCCAAAAAACAATCCAAAAACAAACCCTAACCCTAACCCCAGACATCATTTTTTTTTTTTTTAATGTACATAGATCAAATTTAAAAAAAATCAAAATGCGGTGTGATATTATTAGCACATTAAAGTTTCACCTATGATTTGTTCATGTCCGATGTAAACATTTGTTGTCTGCAGTTCTCATTTTTTTTAAATCAAGGAGTCTAGAAAACTTAGAGACGGTGCTGCTAATCAATTTTATGGAGGTTGACTATTTCTTCATAAACACTCAAATCAAGAACAGTCTGGATGCGAAACACTAATCTCATGTATACCTCCCAATGAAAATTTACTCGGAACGTAAATGTTTTCCCACCTGCAAGAGAGGTCCATTGGCCCCATTTAAATTAGCCTTTGTTGATAGTGGTGGCTTGAAACATCTATTAAAGGGAACGTTCAGACGAACTCAAGCTTCTATATAATGATTAAAAGACAGATATTCTAGGTCACGAAACACAATTTCGTATGAAAACAAGTATGATTGTGGGTTCTTATAATTGGCTTTCAAATTCTAATGACACGAATTCGCGAGCGAGCTTGTTCTCCCCCACCACAATGCACCAATTTGTGACGTGGACACTCACTATGCGCCTATTTATGTTTTTTCACTGCAGCGATTGTGTTCTTTTGATCGGACCAATACAATGCTCGAATCTCGGTCAAGAATAGTTTAGTCCACGCTGCGCCACTGATCGTGCATTTGAGCATTACTGCATTGTTGAACCGTTTGAAAATACTTGCCTGCCCGATATTGTAACACGTTTGGCTTTCATCGGAGTTTGAATAGACACAAAGTTTTGTGAACGTGGTTATTGAATTTGTGGCTCTGCATGACCAGCTATTATGAATGACACATGCAGTGATCACAATGCAGTGGCACCGGATTCAAGCCTACTCAAGAAATTGAGCAAAAAGAGGCTAATACGTAAAGGTACTATCTCACTGGCGGAGACGTCGCCGCGACTGCTGCGACTGATCAGTCGCGGTAGTCGCGGCGACTCGGGAGACCCGAAAATGGCTTGCAATCTCACCAAGGCGACGTCTCCGCGTCTCCGCAACGTCTCCGATAGGTCGCCATGGGTCTTCACGAGGTTGCGGAGACGTCACCGAGACTTCTGCCTGTCTATATATACCTAGATCTACAACAAGATGAGAAATACCTCAGTCACGTGGTCTCTAAAGTGGGTCAAGCAACTCCAAGCAGTGTCGCGGAGACGTCGCCGCAACATTTCCTCTCAGTCACCTTGGTCTCCAGTAGGTCTCGGAGACGTCGCGGAGACCTGCTGGATACTGGAAAAAGTCTCCCCAAAAATTGAACATAATTATGCGCTAAATGTCTGCGAGTGCGCCAATTATATACACGCGTACGTTTGGAGGCAATAGAACCACGGAAGATACGTTCGTCCAAGACAAAAGATAGTCTTCTTCTGCAGACCCATGACACATACATAATTACAGTGATACGTTTTCCAATGGAATCCCATTATCAGATTTGTTGCTGGAATGGACTTCTAAAACTATTACCTTTTATGTATAAGAAAGTGTGATTAAACACAAGTCCACAAACAAAAGTACACTTTTCAGCTAACTTCTCCATTAATACGAATACTCCATGCCATTACTAATTACATTTTAACGATAAAAAGTGAATCAATATGATTCCCTTATGCTATATTTTTCTTTATATTCTGCTTTACAGCTATTTGGTCATTGACGAGAACTCACCCAAGAAATTGTTCCTGCCTCCAATAGGAGTACCTGAGGGGAACTACGAAAATTATACGAACTACAACATGATCGCCGTCCACGTGAGGTACTACAGGGAAGCTATGCGACGCTTCATGGGCAACGGTACCCGCTTCATAACCATCATCCGCGAGCCGGCTGCCCAGTGGGAATCCGCATTCAACCACTTCCAGTTCGGCAAGGTTGTGACGAAGGCTGCGGGGAAGGACAAGAGGATTTCGTTGAACACGACGCACAGCATGGCGTTCGACGTGAAGATCAACTCAAGCGAGGATACCATTCGCGAGTTCCTGCGAAGACCTGGCTTATACCATGAGAGCCTCAAGTCGGAGAAATTCGGAAGTAACACAAATCTGCTGTGGCACTATGCCTGGAACAACCAGCTGTTCGATCTCGGGTTGGAAACGGAGCTTCACGAGAACGAAACCCTCGTGAACGCAACCATAGATAGACTGGAAACGGAGTTTGACCTCGTGGTCATCAATGAGTACCTCGACGAATCGCTTGTCGTGATGAAGAAGATGTTGTGCTGGACGTTCCGGGACATCCTGTACATCTCGAAGAACCAGAGGACGAACCGGGTTAACCTGACCGATGAAACCATTCGCAAGATCCGCGAATGGAATCGCGCGGACGTCCTGCTCTACGACCGCTTCAACAAGACGCTCTGGAAAAGAATCGCCGAATACGGACCGCGTTTTGACGCAGATCTTCGTGAGTTCCGCCGCCTTCTCAACGAAACCCGCGTGAACTGTACCGGCATGACCGGTAAAGCAAAAGTCATCACTTGGAACAAGTACTTCAAACACAATGAGTTCGTTCCTAAGACCAACTCGTCCCTCTGGTGCCAGACCATCGCTGAGTCGAAAACTAAGTTGTTCGGACGTGTCTTTCGAAGACAAAAACCTCCTCCAAAACCTAGTCCGACATCTTCGTCGACGGGAAAACACATACCACCTCCACAACAAAACAATAGTTCCATTGGAAGCATAGCATCTCCCAATGAGACAGTCGCTAAAGTATTGTAACACCATCAAGATCCATGGGATGGCCTTACTGTTTGAAATTATTGCATGAAGAATCGAGTTTGTCTCCCACAGAGGAAATATAGAATAACAATTTTAAAGACTTTAGTAGTAGTAGTAATAGAAGTAGTATCATTAGTAGTAGTAGTAGTAGTAGTAGTAGTAGTAGTAGTAGTGGTAGTAGTGGTAGTAGTAGTAGTAGTAGTAGTAGTAGTAGTAGTAGTAGTAGTAGTGGTAGTAGTAGTAGTAGTAGTAGTAGTAGTGGTGGTAGTAGTAGTAGTAGTAGTAGTAGTAGTAGTAGTAGTAGTAGTAGTAGTAGTAGTAGTAGTATAATTATTATTATATTCCACATACTAATAATGCGCTACGATTGGTCAAAAGTTAATCACGTGATGAAAATAGTTTTGCCCATCATTGATGGGAGAAGAAAAGTTTGTTACACTGTGTACTATCTTGGGTAAAAGTGTGTTGCACTCACTACTATCTTGGTGAAAGTGCGTTGCACTGTGTACTATCTTCAGTTGTTTGCGCGCAAGTACGCGTGCGTGCGTTAGTGCGCAGAAAGGAAGCGCGCTGGTGCGCAACGTTTACGCGCGGCTATACTTAATAGACAATGGTATAAGCGTCTTTGACTTTTGATCATAAATCTTGTTCTTGTGCAGGATTGACGAAATTAAAATAAAAGACTCGATCAATTGCTCAATATTCCAAACTGTTTAGTCCTTTGTGTAAATTATAGGTCGTTTGTGATTAAAATAATTGATGTGGAATATAAAGCAAATAATCACCTTTTGGTTTCAGGCGATGGCAAACTATCACTTCCTCGGCGATCTGAATGTATACGCTATCTTTCCTCAGCTTCGCTTCGGAAAGATAGCTAAATCCAGATCGCCTTGGAAGTGATAGTTTGTCCCATCACCTTCACCAACGGTAATTGTTTAAGAAATTAGAGTTCAAATGTACTCTCTGTCGTTCTGAAATACAAATAAGTGACTTAAATACAAGGTAAAACAAATGGGCTGAAAATGGATTCAGTTGACTGAAATATTACATAAATCTATGTACTGCTTGCAATTTGTATTCGTTCGTTTTAATGAACATTTTGGAATATTTAATGTAATCATAGTAACTCAAATTGATAGCATTTCGAAAGAGAGGTATTTTGAAAATTGTTTAAGTTTAAAGGGACTTAGTAACATTGTCCAAATTCTCAAAATAAAATTATAATTCTAGCGGTTCCCTTATACCTTGTTGTATTCGTATTAACAATACAATCACGGGACAGGTTTCGGTTTTTCAGATTTCCCTTTCGTTACAAAGATATGTATGATTGAAGTATTCAGATAAGAACAACTCCGGCGAGTTTTTCTTCTGTGTACAAAGTGAGTGCAGTGAGTTACTGAATATCACTTTGCATTTTCGCTCATTACTTGGCCATACAATGTCCATTTGACTTGAAATTTTCACACAATACCCTGTGGACATATGAGATAACAACAATATACATTGCATCAACCATTCATCACTTTTTGCACATGTCAACAAAGTTACTAGATCCCTTTTTTTTTCTTCATAATTTTGTACTTGTTTATTTCATCATGATATACTATCTTTTCCAATGCGCTTCAAAGGGATAGTTGAGTTTTGGTATTTAAGTAACCAAAACCTGCACCATTACACTACAAACTAATAGTTATAACTCCATCATGCTCGAACGGAATAACAAGTTACAAATGACTAAGTAAAAAACCTGTTATCATTTTAAAAAGAGCCCTTAAAAGTCAAGAGGGCGCTCTCTAGAAACTCATTCATTTCAACGATTTTAAATAGAATATTGTGCATTTGATGTTTTGTTGAAATAGTGATTAGATAGCGATAATCAATAACTATTTGAAAACGTCTTTTGTAAATTTTTGATAAGAGGAAGCTTTTTTTAATTTTTTTAACGGCTGGTTCAAAATAATCGAATCATTGTGAGGCACCACAAATATTACAAATGGTTATGTTTATGGATATTTCAGCCATTTCTGAACCGATTTTGATCAAATAAGTTGTATGCTCTTTAAAATTTGACACTCAGTTTGTCATTATCTCACAAACAATTGTTTTGTGTAGCGCCCTCTATACCAAAACTCAACTATCCTTATTATGTGGATATTTCACAATGTAAATATTCAATGTTATTCTTTATTACTATAATTATTATTACTATAATCTTTATAAGAAGTAGTATTCATATTATTATGTTTAGTATAGTAGTAGTAGTAGTATTATTATTAGTAGTAGTAGTATCATTATTGTTATCATCATTGTTAGAAGTAGTAGTAGTAGTAGTAGTAGTAGTAGTAGTAGTAGTAGTAGTAGTAGTAGTAGTAGTAGTACATGTAGTAGTAGTAGTGGTGGTGGTGGTGGTGGTGGTGGTGGTGGTGGTGGTATTAATCCGTATGAAATTAGAGTTCAAAAGTACTCTCTGTCGTTCTGCAATGGTAATACAGTTTGTACAAACAAATGACTTAAATAAAAGTTTTTTAAAAGGGCTGAAATGGATTATTGAATTGGCTGAAATATTACATAAATCTAAATATTACTTGTATTGCTAGCAATTTTAATTTGTTCGTTTTAATAAAAATAAAAATTAGTAGTATTGTATGTAACTCAAGTTGTGCATTCCTTGATAGCATTTCTAAATTTTGAAGCAAGGTTGAAAATTGTTTAAGATTAAGTTCAAGTCTTTGGATATATCTTATTCGTGTTTAAGTATAATCTAGTTAAAGTTTAACAAAACATGTCAATGTGAAGGCAACACAAACTCTTTCTCCCCATCTCTTCATCTCTGTCTCCAACCTAAAGGTGCACCTGTAGTAAAGTGTCAGATATTGCCCAAAATGACATTTGAAATTCAATCCTATACCAGAATCATTGTAAGATATGTCCGAATTATGTGTGAAAGTTTCACTGATTTAATTACTGTATGATGTTTATGATGTTTATGACCGTTCATTAATGCGCTTGAGCCGAATTATTATCAATGATAGATATCGTCATACTAAAGGGACATTTGAAACAAATCTAACTCTATTTTATTATTCTCTTACCATAAGCCAAACAACACGGTATAAGAGAAATGTGGAAGCTCAAATGATTTTTTGTGGAGTTAGACAATTTGCAGACCTGTGCACCTTTAATACATGTATAAGTATTTGCAAAAATTATATTCCAGAAGATTTGTGTTTATAATTCTATACCTTAGTAAACATGGTAAATTGGCACATATACAGGTAAATGGTCCTGGGGGTGTTTCACAAAGATCCTAAGTTGAACTTAGCACTAAGTTGAAACTTAAATATTATGGAAAGCCATTTGTAGCCTTGGAATTAAAGGGGTAGTTTAGTTTTGGTAGAGAGGGCGCTGCACATCGCAATTTTTTTGTGAGGTAATGAAAAACTGAGTGTCGAATTTGAGAGAACATGCAATTTTAATGCAGAATAAACTTTATTTGGTCAGAATCGACCCAGAAACGGCTGAAATATCAATAAATATATCTGATCTTATAATTATTTGGGGCCCAAATAATTAGATGATTTTTTGAAAAAATAAAAAAAAATGCTTGCACTTTTTCAAAAATGTTTAAAAGCGTTTTTTAAATGGTTGTTGATGATCTCGCTATTTAATCATTATATCAACAAAACATCACATGCATAATTTGGGTTGAAAATGGTTGAAACCAATGCCTTTTAAAAAAGCGCCCTCTTGTGTTTTAATGGCTCTTTTTGAATGATAACAGGCGTTTTACTTGGTCGTTTGTAATTTTGTATACCTTTCGAGCATGGTGGAGTTATAACTATTAGTTTATAATCTTACTGTGCAGGTTTTGGCTACTAAAGTTCAGCCTTACCAAAACTAAACTACCCCTTTAAATATATTCCAAAGCACAACAAAAAGAATTTTACACTTTTCATTAATGTTGCATCAAGTACAATAAAATTTCCTTGATAATAGAAAATATTAATGTTTTGAATCAATATTGTATGCCTTTGAAAAAGGACAGGTACAAAAAGTGTTCAAAGAAACTAATGGCTTTCCATACTTTCTATGTCCAACTTAGAGTTAAGTTCAACTTAGGATCTTTGTGAAACACCCCCCAGGTTAGGTATGACCAGCATTTAGTCCACACTGCACATACTAATAACGGAAAGCAGATACAACTACAAACAGAGAAAAGAACAGACCATCAAAGTATATACCATCATGAGGGTGTGTATATTGAATAGTCATCCTCATGTCTGAAGCTGCGTGTGTTTCTATCGAATAGTCATCCTCATGTCTGAAGCTGCGTGTGTTTCTATCGAATAGTCATCCACATGTCTGAAGCTGCGTGTGTTTCTTCTTAAAGGGACTTAAAGGTATAGTTGAGTTTTGGTAGAGAGGGCGCTACACTAAATAATTTTGTTGTGAGATAATGAAAAACTGAGTGTCAAATTAGAAAGAGCATTTACTTTAATGACAGAATAAACTTGATTTGATCAAAATCGGTTCAGAAATGGCTGAAATATCCATAAACATTGAACCAGCCTTTATTTTTTTTTTAAATGCTTCCTCTTTTTAAAAATGTACAAAAGAGGTTTTTAAATAGTTGTTGATTATGTCTCTATCGAATCACTATTGCAACAAAACATCACATGTACGATATTTTATTTAAAATGGATGAAACCAATGAGTATTTGAGAGAGTGCCCTCTTGAGTTTTAACGGCTCTTTTTTAATGATAACAGGCTTTTCGTCATTTGTATATTTTTTATTTCTTTCGATAACTGTTAGTTTGTAATGTAATGGTGCAAGTTTTGGTTACTAGAATTCAGTTTGACCAAAACTGTACTCTCTTTACCAAAACTCAACTATCTCTTTAATACCATTGTCCAAATCCTAAAAATCCATTTGGAATTCTATGGGTTGCTCATTTACCTTGTTGTATTCGTATTAACAATAACAGCATGGGACAGGTTTCGGGTCTTCAAATTTCCATTTCGTTAAAAAGATATGTACAATTGAAGTGTTCGGATATGAAATTATCTACGGGACCTTTTCAGCCGTGTACAAAGTAAGTGCACTGAGTAAAGGCCCAGTCCCATACTGACAATTTTCACGGCGAATCGCAACGATTTGACGTTCGTCGAGAAAATCGCTTAGGTCGTGTTGCAACGTATTACATCGTATCGGTTCTTCCCCAAAACCATGGGCGTAGATCTGTCATTGATACCCATTCAACTGGGGGGATGATCTATTCATTCATCCCCCCTGATGAATAGGTATGACGTAAGTCGCTACGCCCATGTCCAAAACCATGGCTAAATCGAGTCGATTCGTTTTAGTAAATCGTTGCGAGTCGTTGCGAGTCGCCGTGAAAATCGTCAGTATTGGGACTTGGCCTTTAGTAAATATCATTTTGCATTTTCGCTCATTTCTCGGCAAAATAACATCCAATTATCTTGAAATTTTCACACATTACTTTTACAAATCAGATCACACCAATACACATTGTATTAACCACGCATCACTGTTTGCACTGTCTTGTCCACGAAGTTACTAGATCCCTTTAATAGAGCGTATAAAAACTCTGAAAGTAACTATTGCATGCATTAATTTGGCCTAGTTCTCTGGACAAGGCTATCCGTATGGCTTGGGGAAGTCGAATTCGTTTTATTTTCCTAAACTGGATCTAGCCGTAGAGGGCGATACCCGCAAAACGCGAGATACCATGAAGTACATATTATTGGAAATTATGAAGAAAATCAAATCAGCCAGACCAACTGCAAGCTGCGTCACAAAAGGGGGAGGGGAGGGGAGAGGGGGGGGGGGCACCTAAAATCATTCGCTGAAGAACATCCTATACGTCTATACGCGTAAGCATAAAACAAGCGAAACTATTGTTAAGTTATAATAACAGCTGCACTATCTGTATTCTCTCAATTGTTTATAGACACTTGTTTCCTAAGTTTTATCAAAATAACTTACTTTGGATCGGGAGTTTATGAGAAAATACTGTATTATTAAGTGTGTAGTCTGATAACTAAGGGAAAATGTATTTTAAATGTGTCCTCTCATTTTAACTTTTTGTCGGGAGCTGGGTAGTGAAATTAGTGTTGGATGTAAAGTGTTGCATGTAGGGTTTAGGTTGAAGAAATACAGCCGAATGATGTGCACCGTTCAATAATTGTGAGTGACGGAGACGAAGTGCATCACAAAATGACTGTTGTTCCCTTAGTGCCTGGTCTCGTCGTGTTGGGTGTTTGTGTTGGTCGTTGGGAGTGGGTATCGGGTGTTGGGTTTAGGTGTAGAGTACAACTTAATCGTACATCACACATTAAATATAATTATAATAAATGTTTACACTGTGCGTTTTACACCACGCTGTGTATGTGTTAGTTTGTATGAGTTTCTGTGAATCTTTATTTTTGAAAAATTAGGGAAAAAAAGCATCGCTACATATTTTACGTCAAGCGAAATGTATGGTAAACAAAAAGGTGCAACAAGCTTTTCATTTATGAACTGACATTTATTTCTTTGAAATTATATCAAGATCATCATCCTTCGAAAATGTACAGCAGTCATTTTGGTTTATGTTGGTAGGTTTCGTAAAGCACCATTTACTCATTGAACGGGATTTAGTAACTTAAAAATCCACAAAACTAACTTATAACTCTAGCGGTACTATAATGGTATCGAGTGGTACATTTATTACCAATATATTAAAGCTACGGCACGGGTAACGGTATTCCACATTTCCCCCTCCATTATAAAGATATTTATGATTGAAATGTTCAGATTAGAAAGTCTCCCTATAAACTCTTTCATCTGTGTACACAATAAAAGCAATGAGGTAGGGAATATCACTTTGCATTTTTGTTCAGTAGGCCTACTCGGTCATAATTATTATGCCATTCATTTACCATAATCACACATCACTTATTGGACATATCAGCTCACAGTAATACTTGTCTGAATCTTTCGTCAGTTTGTGCACTCGCCAACAAGTTATAACCGTAGATCATTTTAACCAGAGCGCATTGATCAACGCGCCCTGCCTTTGACAGAAGTGCCCCATCTTGTGACGAACGTTGGATCAACCCCTTGAAATAGTGTATACGCCATATATTTCGCGTACATAGATTTTCGCTAATTTACCATTTCGAGAGTGGTTAAAGTGATGCATGTAAAGTGTCAGATAATGCACAAAATGACATTTGAGACTTCAATCCTATATCAATATCATTGTAAAATACAATTGAAAGATTTGTGAAAGTTTGAAAGAAAACGAACACTGTTTACCTTGTGAAAAAAACGAATATTGAGTTCATATTTTATCACCGAATACTGATGGTCTGCCATACTTTTGTAGCAGTAATGAATGATCCGTTTGAGATATTCGCACCCGTGTATTTTTACACACGTAGTACATAATTCATGGAATTTGAACTCGCTCGGCTCAAAGTTCAATCTCCGCAATGTTCTCACGGGTGCTGCATGCGGACGTTCTCAGCTAAGACATTGTACCTTTTTTCAATTGCGTTAATTAACGTCATTGAAATAAAAGATTTAAATGATAATTATCTTCATACTAAAGGGACATTTGAAAAAATCAAACCCTATTTTATTCTTCTCTTACCATAAGCTAAACAACACGGTAGAAGAGAAACGAGGAAGCTCCAAGTAATTTTCGTGGATTTGGACACTTTACATGTATGACTTTAAATTCGCATTCGGCTGAAACCGATTCACAAGTGATTCGCGAAATTCGCGAAAATAAAACCCTCGCGAAATATATCGCGTATATGGTATTCATAATTACTCGTAGAATAAGATCACCTATAATTCGTTTCCTAATGTAGACAGTAGACAAAATGTGGAATTAAATGCATCGGCACTTGACATTTGAAGAATGAACGAAAGATACAGAGACACATGCATTCAGGGTATATTTGTTGATAATAATATTGATCAGAACCCGTTTGATAGATGACAGAAATGTTAACACATTTAAAATAGTAACTGTTCAATAATGAGTTGTCAAGTTTTGCAAACGTTCAGCATGTGCGGGAGCATCCCGAGTCAGAATCCTTTTTTTTTTCAACAACAATTTGTTTTTATTTTATCCCAATATTGGCACTGTAAACATTCATGTCCTGACTTAACAAGTATTTGACAACAAACAACATTCTGTTACAAAGCATCGATTGATCAATAAGGGCAGGAATAATAATTTTTACATCTGGTATGCGATAATAGCATTACAACTGGACTTTTAAAAAGACATTATGTAATTCAAAATGCACACATAACAAATCGGGTTTTATTTGGTTTTCTATTCAATAATCTCCATTTTCGAATATTTGAATGTTCACTTTAGATGCGACCAAAGACACTGTACCATGTCCATACCATCAGTGCCGTAACGACGAGAGGGGTGGGGGGGGGGGGGGGGGTGGGTTAGTAATTTGAAGAAAACTAACAATAGGAAACATAAGGGGGCATTTTTTGTTTAAAGAAACACATAAAGTGTGCCCCATCCCCCCAATGCCAATGCATACCATTATTCATACTACCACTTACAATGAAAATAATTATGATAGTTTTTTTTTTTCATATTCAATTGACATTTTCAACATTGAGTTTGAAATGTTGCCATATTGCTGCTTTTTGTTCGATCAAACCTAACTGATGCATTACATCTCTTCACTTACATAACACTACTAGCCATTACACTACAATACATTACATTATACCAGACTGAATACTCTACTTCTTTATTCGAACACGAACCAGGCAAGCTTGGTTGGGGTGATCTGAGCTGCATAGCACGTGGAAGACAGAGCTATACCCCAGGGCTCGAATCCGCGGTCCTCCCGGGATGTGAAGGTCCGCTAGTAGCTTACCAGATCGATTGTACAACTCAAGAAACATTTCAAAGTCCAAGCCGAACTTGCGGTGGGACAAGACCCAAATCTGGCCCTCAGAGTCACACGAAGCCCGTTCCGTCTCATGCAGTGGGGTCCTTTGTGAAACAAAGCCATCTACGTCGAAGGTGAGCACAGCGTCGTCTGCTACGACCAACAGATCCCCGCTCGCAGTGCTCGTCATCTCGCTGGCTCCACATTTGATTGGGAAGTTCAATGTTATCTCCAGCGCCACATCATACTCGTTATCCTCTTCGTCATATGATATTGTGGCAATCATGCCTGCCTCTGGAAGCAGGAGATATATCACGTCTTCCTCATCGACTGCCACTGCATCGACGAAGTCGCGTAGATCGCAATTGATGATTACGCGCCCATCGCTAAAGCGCCTCGAGGGCGTTCCCTCCACACTCTTAGCCAGCTTGCTCCTGGGGAAGATGGTGATCGTGTTCCGTCCTGTCAGGGTTACCAGCCGCCCATCGGAGAGCACGGCGAGATCCCGCGCGGGGCAGTGGGTAGCCAGCTGGGTGCGGGATCCGTCGGGGTAGAATGCCGCCAGGTGTCCGTAAAAAGATATTTACAATTGAAGTGTTCGGATATGAAATTATCTACGGGACCTTTTCAGCCGTGTACAAAGTAAGTGCACTGAGTAAAGGCCCAGTCCCATACTGACAATTTTCACGGCGAATCGCAACGATTTGACGTTCGTCGAGAAAATCGCTTAGGTCGTGTTGCAACGTATTACATCGTATCGGTTCTTCCCCCAAACCATGGGCGTAGATCTGTCATTGATACCCATTCAACTGGGGGGATGATCTATTCATTCATCCCCCCTGATGAATAAGTCGCTACGCCCATGTCCAAAACCGTGGCTAAATCGAGTCGATTCGTTTTAGTAAATCGCTGCGAGTCGTTGCGAGTCGCCGTGAAAATCGTCAGTATTGGGACTTGGCCTTTAGTAAATATCATTTTGCATTTTCGCTCATTTCTCGGCAAAATAACATCCAATTATCTTGAAATTTCCACACATTACTTTTACAAATCAGATCACACCAATACACATTGTATTAACCACGCATCACTGTTTGCACTGTCTTGTCCACGAAGTTACTAGATCCCTTTAATAGAGCGTATAAAAACTCTGAAAGTAACTATTGCATGCATTAATTTGGCCTAGTTCTCTGGACAAGGCGATCCGTATGGCTTGGGGAAGTCGAATTCGTTTTATTTTCCTAAACTGGATCTAGCCGTAGAGGGCGATACCCGCAAAACGCGAGATACCATGAAGTACATATTATTGGAAATTATGAAGAAAATAAAATCAGCCAGACCAACTGCAAGCTGCGTCACAAAGGGGGAGGGGAGGGGAGAGGGGGGGGGGGGGCACCTAAAATCATTCGCTGAAGAACATCCTATACGTCTATACGCGTAAGCATAAAACAAGCGAAACTATTGTTAAATTATAATAACAGCTGCACTATCTGTATTCTCTCAATTGTTTATAGACACTTGTTTCCTAAGTTTTATCAAAATAACTTACTTTGGATCGGGAGTTTATGAGAAAATACTGTATTATTAAGTGTGTAGTCTGATAACTAAGGGAAAATGTATTTTAAATGTGTCCTCTCATTTTAATTTTTTGTCGGGAGCTGGGTAGTGAAATTAGTGTTGGATGTAAAGTGTTACATGTAGGGTTTAGGTTGAAGAAATACAGCCGAATGATGTGCACCATTCAATAATTGTAAGTGACGGAGACGAAGTGCATCACAAAATGACTGTTGTTCCCTTAGTGCCTGGTATCGTCGTGTTGGGTGTTTGTGTTGGTCGTTGGGAGTGGGTATCGGGTGTTGGGTTTAGGTGTAGAGTACAACTTAATAGTACATCACACATTAAATATAATTATAATAAATGTTTACACTGTGCGTTTTACGCCACGTTGTGTATTTGTTAGTTTGTATGAGTTTCTGTGAATCTTTATTTTTGAAAAATTAGGGAAAACAAGCATCGCTACATATTTTACGTCAAGCGAAATGTATGGTAAACAAAAAGGTGCAACAAGCTTTTCATTTATGAACTGACATTTATTTCTTTGAAATTATATCAAGATCATCATCCTTCGAAAATGTACAGCAGTCATTTTGGTTTATGTTGGTAGGTTTCGTAAAGCACCATTTACTCATTGAACGGGATTTAGTAACTTCAAAATCCACAAAACTAACTTATAACTCTAGCGGTACTATAATGGTATCGAGTCGTACATTTATTACCAATATATTAAAGCTACGGCACGGGTAACGGTATTCCACATTTCCCTTTCATTATAAAGATATTTATGATTGAAATGTTCAGATTAGAAAGTCTCCCTATAAACTCTCTCATCTGTGTACACAATAAAAGCAATGAGGTAGGGAATATCACTTTGCATTTTTGTTCAGTAGGCCTACTCGGTCATAATTATTATGCCATTTATTTACCATAATCACACATCACTTATTGGACATATCAGCTCACAGTAATACTTGTCTGAACCTTTCGTCAGTTTGTGCACTCGCCAACAAGTTATAACCGTAGATCATTTAACCAGAGCGCATTGATCAACGCGGTCTGCCTTTGACAGAAGTGCCCCATCTTGTGACGAACGTTGGATCAACCCCTTTGAAATACTGTAAACGCCATATATTTCGCGTACATAGATTTTCGCAAATTTACCATTTCGCGAGTGGTTAAATTCGCGTTCGGCTGAAACCGATTCACAAGTGATTCGCGAAATTCGCGAAAATAAAACCCTCGCGAAATATATGGCGTATATTCATATTTCATTTCATTCATAATTACTCGTAGAATAAGATCACCTATAATTCGTTCCCTAATGTACACAGTAGACAAAATGTGGAATTAAATGCATCGGCACTTGACATTTGAAGAATGAACGAAAGATACACGGACACATGCATTCAGTATTTTGTTGATAATAATATTGATCAGAACCCGTTTGATAGATGACAGAAATGTTAACACATTTAAAATAGTAACTGTTCAATAATGAGTTGTCAAGTTTTGCAAACGTTCAGCATGTGCGGGAGCATCCCGAGTCAGAATCCTTTTTTTTTTTCAACAACAATTTGTTTGTATTTTATCTCGATATTGGCACTGTAAACATTCATGTCCTGACAACAAAAAACATTCGGTTACAAAGCATCGATTGATCAATAAGGGCAAGAATAATCATGTTTACATCTGGTATGCGATAATAGCATTACAACTGGACTTTTAAAAAGACATTATGTAATTCAAAATGCACACATAACAAATCGGGTTTTATTTGGTTTACTATTCAATAATCTCCATTTTCGAATATTTGAATGTTCACTTTAGATGCGACCAAAGACACTGTACCATGTCCATACCACCAGTGCCGTAACGACGAGAGGGGGGGGGGGGTTAGTAATTTGAAGAAAACAAACAATAGGAAACATAAGGGGGCATTTTTTGTTTAAAGAAACACATAGAGTGTGCCCCATCCCCCCCCCCCCCCCAATGCCAATGCATACCATTATTCATACTGCCACTTACAACGAAAATAATTATGATAGTTTTTTTTTCATATTCAATTGACATTTTCAACATTGAGTTTGAAATGTTGCCATATTGCTGCTTTTTGTTCGATCAAACCTAACTGATGCATTACATCTCTTCACTTACATAACACTACTAGCCATTACACTACAATACATTACATTATACCAGACTGAATACTCTACTTCTTTATTCGAACACGAACCAGGCAAGCTTGGTTGGGGTGATCTGAGCTGCATAGCACGTGGAAGACAGAGCTATACCCCAGGGTTCGAATCCCCGGTCCTCCCGGGAGGTCGGGATGTGAAGGTCCGCTAGTAGCTTACCAGATCGATTGTACAACTCAAGAAACATTTCAAAGTCCAAGCCGAACTTGCGGTGGGACAAGACCCAAAGCTGACCCTCAGAGTCGCACGAAGCCCGCTCCGTCTCTTGCAGTGGGGTCCTTTGTGAAACAAAGCCCTCTGCGTCGAAGGTGAGCACAGCGTCGTCTGCTACGACCAACATGTCCCCGCTCGCAGTGCTTGTCATCTCACTGGCTCCACATTTGATTGGGAAGTTCAATGTTATCTCCAGCGCCACATCGTACTCGTTATCCTCTTCGTTGTATGATATCGTGGCAATCATGCCTGTCTCTGGAAGCAGGAGATATATCACGTCTTCCTCATCGACTGCCACTGCATCGACGAAGTCGCGTAGATCGCAATTGATGATCACGCGACCATTGCTCTTGCGCCTCGAGGGCGTTCCCTCCACACTCTTACCCAGCTTGCTCCTGGGATAGATGGTGATCTTGTTCCGTCCTGTCAGGGTTACCAGCCGCCCATCGGAGAGCACGGCGAGATCCCGCGCGGGGCAGTTGGTAGCCAGCTGGGTGCGGGATCCGTCGGGGTAGAACGCCGCCAGGTGACCGTTGCTATATCCTAGTAGCAGACTGCCTTGGTAAGGGTCGGCGGCCATTGTCTTGATGGAACCGGACATGTCCACCGTCTTGGTGAGACGCAGCTTCCTGCCCGGACGCCGGAGAGGCGTTTCTTTCACTGAATGATCGAGAAGCAAGAAGAATGATGACTAGTTGTGTTTAATTGACTGCACAGTTTCTCATGAGCTAATACAAATTAATATTGGATTAATTCACGCCATATGTGTATTAATTGGCATACACACGATAAAACAACTCAATTCGTTACAATTCAATGTTCATCAACATTATTATCTTAGGTTAGGTTGCTCACTGGATCTGGATGGCGCACGAGGAGAAAAACAAAACAATGGAATACAAAGTTGATTATTAGAAAGCAGGGCGTCGACATGGTCGATGACATATACCGCTAGTAAGAAGTGAATTATAGGTCTACAGAGTGGGAACTGCCTCCACCCTCTATTTTCACATTGTGCATGTGAAAATCGATACGAATTTCATCACCGGATAATTTGATTTCGAAAATGTTACATTCGTCGGTTATCCGTTTACGCTATCCGGTTGATATGTGACCGGGTCGTTACTCTCTGCCTTCTATTTGTCATGTTTAGCGTTGACTGACAAAGCGAATTGCTACAATTTAAGTCGGGCTCTTGTTAGTATGTTGTCGATTTTGCCCATGTGACTTCGCTATTATATATTATACCTGACAAGCAATATTGGTTGGGCTTGCAAGTAAATGTTCTTGCTTGTAAGCACTTATCACTACCCTAACATGGCTTTCCTACTATTTTAAGTGACTTACTACACAAAGATCCAGCACGCAATGAGTTAAGGCCCGATCATATCATCGGATAGTGTAAACGAATGCCCAACGGTCATAAAATTTGCGAAATCAAATTATCCGGTGGTGAAAGTTGTCTACATTGCTTCATAAAAACATTCCGCCAGATAGAATAACGTACATAGCATGACAAGGAACGGACAAGAAACGCATACGAATGTACCAACGGAGGCAAACGGATTGAATATTTTACTCTCTGTCCGGCATCCGTTAACGCTATCGCTATCCGGTGATATGTGACGGAGGGGGGGGGGGGGGGGGGTGGGGGGGGGGGGGGTTCACAAAGATCCTAAGTTGAACTTAACTCTAAGTTGGACTTAAACATTATGGAAAGCCATTTGTAGCCTTGGAATAAAATATATTCAAAAGCGAACATTCTAGTATTTTAGACTTATCATAAATTTTACATCAAAAACATGAAATACATTTGTTAATAGAAAATATTAATGATTTGTATATGAATTGTATGCCCTTTTAAAGAAATTTATATTTAAAAAATTGTTTCAAAGAAACTAACGGCTTTCCATATAGTTTCTAAGTCCAACTTAGAGTTAAGTTCAACTTGGGCATTGGAATCTTTGTGAAACACCCCCGGGTCTTTAGGAACTAATTTGGAAGTATACAGGGTGTTTATAACAAAGCGGAACCCAACTTCCACCCGCAATATTTTATTTAATAAACATAATTGTATTTATTGCAATACGGCATATCAAAGCTCAATTTATATTCTTTCGTTTGATCCCAAATATGTTGTGATAACGTCATGCATGATTGAATAAAACCTTTTTTAAAAGGGTTATGTAAAAAGTACTTTGCGCACGAGAGTAAAAACTAATTGTTAAATGCAGTGTAAATAATGAAACAGTAGACAAAGTCAAGTGACATTTCATGATGTTTCTTGATTCATAGTTTGACATTTTATTCAACTTTGAGAAGAGTTGAGGGTCCAAAATCACCCCCTAATGTCCTACCACATGACCCCCATGTCTGTCTGCACAGGTTTGTGCTCGTGTTCAGTGGTCAGTTGCTTGGTCAGGCAAGGAACTGATTAAAAAAAGTATCTCCATGTTCATTTATTTACGGAACAAAAGGATTACAAGACAAAAGAACACAAGGAGAGGTTTGAATGAATGACCATCAGCACGTGTTGATGAATAGATCTAAATCTTGTGCGCAAAGCAATTTTAACATTGCTCGTTTAAAATGCCTGCAATTCGATAACTACAAGATCAATTATTACAAAAGTGGGATAAAATGAAAGAATAATAAATCATCTTTAAGATGATATATTGCAATAAACATAACTATGTTTACTTCATAAGATATTGCTGGTGGAAGTTGGGTTCCGCTTTCTTTATAAACACTCTGTATAAAGGTCAATCTTGTACTCACCTTCTGTACCCTCCAGATCCTTGCACTTCTTTGCTTGTTTCTTGATGGCTCCCAGCTGATGAAAGGACTCGTCATCATCATCAATGGAGATGGCAGTCTCCTCGAAGCGCAATGACGTCACTGCGTTGAACTCCCGACGTGGTTCCTGGACCGAGGGTACCTTGTACCTATAGAAATGAGATAAAACCAGAATGTGCAATAATTTAGTGTTTCTTTAATGGGCAGTTCAGTTTTGGTCAGGCAGAATTTTAGTAACTAAAACTGCAATTAAGTTAACCCTATATAGCCCGGGCTATTTTGAAAATGCATAGCCCGGGGGGGGGGGGGGGGGCTAATTTGGCCCCCCCCCCCCCTAAGATCTCGGCCGCGAAGCGACCGTTCGCCGCGAAAACTTGCACGCATGTTTAGTGAAGTGTAGAGAATACTATGGTAATTTTAAATTTTTAGAAAAATGCATTATTTTTGCATAATTATGGTAATTTATGCAAATAAGGTCATAAATTCATATTTTTACCCATAAATCATATATTCTTCATAATTGAACATTGGTTTTCACTACATATGTTCTTTAGACCATTTGGAATAATAATACAACCAAAAAATTTGGAAGAGCCAGGTTCTTCCTTATGTTTTCTATTGTTTTTATAATTTCTCATGTATTTCTTTGTTTTTGTAGCTTATGTATTCTATTGTTTTTGTTGTTTATTTTATTTCTAACGATAAATCAACTACTATGAACCCCAAAACAAACACCTAAATGTAAACAAGACCAAATAACCAATGATATATCACTTTTTATGAAAACTGATATTTCCATATGTTTTGTACACAAATCACAAAATTTAGCAATTTTCGGGCTGACATGCATAGACAAAAGCTCATGTGACTTCATAACGGTAGGTCCGATTTTCAAAAATTTTATTTCAAAAGATGCGCAAGACCCAATAGAAAAAAGTCATGAAATTTCAGCCCAAGTTTTTTTCGCGTTAACAAATTATCGCGAAAAATGTCGAGGGGGGGGCCATTTCAGCCCCCCCCCCCCCCGGGCTATATAGGGTTAAGTTAAGTTGCATAGCTGTTTTTTGATTTATTATTAAAACAGCCTTGTAACTTAAAGGCCAAGTTGAGTTTTGGTAATTTCCAAAGTGCCCCCCCAACATCGATTGTAACGGATTTGGTTGATTTCAACTCCATATGAAAGATCATCGAAAAAAACATGGGAAATAATAATAATTTCCATTCAAATGCTCTAATTGTTGTGAAATTTGCTTTCAAAATATCATATAAAAGTGGTTGACGCCCGGGTATCACTTTTTAGAACCGCTAGTGCGAGGCACTAGCGTTCTATGTTCTCCTAATAAAAGACTGAAACCAAATATTTGTGTGCACGCTAATTGTGCTTAAAACTATACATATGATACGGTACTTACCAGCAATTTACTCTCCAATATGTGATCCAACTACCGGTTGGATTAAGATTATGATTTTTCCTTCCATTCCGCAAAAAATCAGTGATATATGCGCCTCATGGACCAGTCTCTCCGTGTGTTAGCGCGACTGTGAACGAAAGGCGAACGAATGCGAATGGGGCTTGCGAGTTGCGTCAACGGCAGTGTTGGAGTCATACTTCTATATGGTTGCGATACATAATATACACGTACTACTGTATAGTATTACCGCACACAGTGACTGCACTACAGTCCCGTATTACCGCACACTGCACTATACAGTCCCGTATTAGGACCTACAACGCTAGTGCTTCGCGCCGAGTTAATTTGACACTTCGAGTTGTAACAGCTCTTTTTGAATGATAACAGGGGTTTTACTTTGTCGTTTGTAATTGTGTATACTTTTTGAGCATGGTGAAGTTATAACTATTAGTTTGTATCGTAATCGTGCAGGTTTTGGTTACTAAAGTTAAGTTTGACCAATACTCAACTATCCCTTTAACCGTTTATGTTTATATGTAAGTGTACCTAGTTGTAATTTAAATGGAAATGTTTTAATATCCACACTTGATAAGGGTGTTGAATGATAATTTTGTTTCACATTGTCACGTGTTTTACCTTCTTCTCTGTCACTTATAATGTATAACTTTGTACTCACCCTATCCCCTTTTAATATGTTTCCTTTCTATGGTTTATTATTGTAAAATTGTGTAAATGAACAAAAAGGCAAATAAATAGTTTGCTGGCTAGCAGTACAATTGTTGTATTCTTTATGGTAATTTTCTTTTGCCAATTAAAAATACTTTTCTTTGACACATTGCGTATGTCCAAATAATAATGAAAACATATTAATATATCTCTATCCATCTACCTATTATTATTAAATGTATATGTATGTTTCTCTATATCATATTCATGTATGATATCTTTATTTTATAGATCTTATATCGGTTTAGCTTATAATCAATCTACGTAACTGTATTTTATTAATCTATATATCCATCTACCTGAGGTCCCGGTTCAGGGACTTGGCCCAGTCGTCATAGAGCACCACCACCTCTCTGGGATCGGAGCTGTCCAGGAGGTCCTCGGCGAAACCCGTTGACTTGACAACACGCGACATGGCATCTTTCTCTCGCTGTAGGAGCTTGTCCATAGCGCCATTGAAGGACGCCCTCTTTGATCTGACATCCTTGAGGACAGTATCCTTTGCTGCTAAAACATTGTCTTCAAGCTGACCAATGCGAACCTGGTAGGCATCTTGAACCTCGGTATCGAGGCGATCAAGCGCGCTGTTCCCCGCCGCTTTCTTGCCCTCTGTGTCTCTGAGATATGCTTCATGGCTCTTCGTCCAGGTGGCCGCTTTGCTAAGCAGGTCAACGATGCCTTCTGTCTTCTTCTGTGAGAGTTCTCTGATGTTCTTGACACGATGTGCGTGTCCTGCGTGGTTGCACACGGCACACTCACTGCAGATCACATGGCGGCATTTCTCACAGAACAGCGTCTTCTCTATTCGAGGATGTTTCTTGCAGAAGTCCTTCTTCGAGTAGGCTTTCTCATGGGTGCTCAGTGCTTCCAAGACACCCTTGATCGCATAGTTGGATATTAGAGAACTGGACGTTTCCATCCATATATTCAGCTCTGTGTCTGCACGACACACCGGACACGATATGTTACTTTTGTAAGTTTGATTCGCCACGAGAGCCTCGAGACAGGTCATGCAGAATGTATGTCCACAGTCTAACATCTTCGGGTCGTCAAGGCGATTTTGGCAAATGCCGCAGTCCAGTTCATAGCTAATAGCCTTCTCCGGAGTGTCAGCCATGGCGATAGAGAAATGTTTAGCTAGAGCTTTGGAAACCGCAACTACCAGCCACATGCAAATTCAAAAGAAAAATGAGAAAATATTTGATTATACACTAAACACGCCCAATGCAAAGGTACTGGGAATACCCAGCCACGCATTCAGTGGTGTAGCGAGGCTGGTTTCATGTCGTCGGGGGGGGGGGGGGGGGGGGGGGGGGTCTTATAATTACTTGGTATGTGGACACACTCTTATATATTTCTTGATTGGTTCTGTGATTACTCCATTAGGGAAGTATTTGTGTTTATCAAATTATTAGGAGAAACGTGCTCCGCACCCCCCCCCCCCCCCACCCCGTCCCCGTAGCTACGCCACTGCACGGTGGCGATACGTGCGCTGTCAAAGAATGATAACAAGTCGGGTGATTTTGAGTAAATATTGCGCATTCTGTTCCCCACCTGACGGGCCATTGCAGCGTAGCACTTCGGACTTGTATGTATAGTACTTACTAGATAATACAGAGTCGACAGAGACAAAGATGATTGGGGTTGATTGTTGGATATATATTGTGCATGCATGTATTATTCATCATATCTTTAGGCCCCGTTCCAGAAAACGATAAAATCAATTGTAAGACAATCAGATCATGGCCCTGTTGTAGAAAGAGATACAATCGATTGTATGTTGCAATTAATCGTAAATCAGATCACGTGTTCTAGATGCGCAAATCTGATTGGTTGAAACGCGTTCATTTTCTGACTTATGATCAATATTAAAGGGTGACTAAATTAAAAAATAAAAACGCTTTGGTTGATCTATGATAATGAATACATCACGTATCTGTTGACTATTTCATGTACATCTGTCATATTTTGTATATTATTTTTTCTATTATTTTTATTCTACCTGCTAAGATCCACCCCTAAAAAAACCCTACACAATTGACTTCTCTGACATCACAATACCATTCAACCACCGATCAGCTAGATAAACATTTACAAAAGATATGTTCTCATCCACTGAGTACAGTATTTCATTGAAACCTTCTTTTCATGGTGAGTGGGCATTGTAGGGCTATAAAGCTTACAACTATTGTAAACAGCTTAAAACTGGTGGTCAGTTGATGAACCAATGTCTTTTGTTCATCTAGCTGACTGATGGAATGGTATTGTGAGGTCAGAGAAGTCAAAACAATAGCTTCTGGCAGGGTTTTTCAGGGGTGAAGCTGAGCAGGTACAAAAAATAAATAGAAAAATTAATATAAAAAATATGACAAAAATGTACATCAAATAGTCAACAGATATGTGATGTATTCATTATCATAAATCAACCAAAGTGTTTTTTTATTTTTTATTTAGTCACAATTGATTGGACATGTATCTCTTTTTGCAAGGGGGCTCAGGTGTTCTAAATGCGCAAATCTGAATGGTTGAAACACGCACATTTTCTGACTTACAATCGACGGTAAGTCGGTCTGCAACGGGGCCCTATAGAAGAATGTTCGACGGGGGAGGGGAACGTGACCACACCCCAGGCCTAAAGGGGCAAATTGTGAAACAATAAATTAATATATACAATATACATAGGGTGAGCCCCAATTCATAAGCAGTTAGACTATGATACGCCACTGCAAAGATTTCAAGTTGAACTTGAAATGTGTACGTTTTAAAATGAACTTCAATGTGAGTAAAATGTAATGCTTACCTTTATTCAAACATGCCAGGTAACTCTAGTACTTGGTTTAAATGTGTACACAGTTATCTACAGTCATACATGGTGGGGGATTCAAGCTCTACACATGTCAAATTACGTCAGCACATAACATTGGGGAATCTCCCGTCTATGGACTCAGTATGTCGTCGACACATTTACACACAGTCATACCAAGGAGACTCCTTGGTCATACGTAACCGTTACCGGATCACAACGAAGGTTCTTCCAGACAACCTTAAAGGACCTAAAGAATACAACGTACTTTGACACTTATTCCATAGTTGATGACTTGAAACATAGGTCTGCCGAAAAAAAATCCATGAAAATAAACACAGTAGTGAGTAGTGACACTAGTTTTCTGATGCCAAATCTCACTTAGCAGCCAGTTTACGCCCCACCCACATTTAGGGTCCGGAATCGGCAGCGTGATCGACATGTGATTGACAATTCATTGGCTTACGTCATGACGCGTCATCTACAGAATTTAGTTCATTATTCCGTTCTTTAGATGACGTCACATTTTGGCGATTTAAAAGGGGCGTTCCCAGGACAATTAGATATTTACTAATTACCCCAAAATTGATTGATTTCATGAGAAATGACTGCCAAATTCTTTTTCTTCGGGAAACATTACATAGAGAGCCGAATTGTGAAAATTAGGCCATCTAATCACTGTAGTTCCTTTAAAGCCCAAGACCAGTTTCGGGAAAGTAGCCGAATACATCAGTGGCGTAGCTACGGCGGGGGGCACGGGGGGGGGGGGGGGCACGTGCCCCCCCAATAATTTCGAAAAAAAACAATAGAAAACATAAGGGGCCATTTTTTGAAAAAACAAAGAAATACATAAGGTGTGCCCCCCCCCCAATAATTTTCGTGCCCCCCCCCCCCCCCCACAATCAGTCCGATTACGCTACGCCACTGTCTATATTGATCATTATTGTTGAATATGTATTGAAATAGGGCTTGTGTGGTAAACACCGAACCTAAGAATCGTTAAATACAGAAATATCGGAAGAAAACCGTGTGGTCGTAATACACGTAGCGTATGGGCGATTTCTCGTTTGCGATATCTATCTCTTTGGAATAGATATATAATTTTGCAAATATATCAATTAGTAGGCGGTTTCTTGGCCAAATTTGGATGATCCTATATTAGTATAACTATGTTCTTTCACAGTATTGGTAACAAGAGCTTCCATTTCTTTTTGTTGAGAGGGGGGCGTTTCCAAAACTGGTCTTTACCTTTAACTTGTCCGAAATAGCAGGGATGATTGGCAGTAGTGTACCGTGATCAGACTGATATATATATATATGTATTATTATTATTGTTGTTGGGTACACCTTATTTGTCCAGATGTTTTTCTCTCCACATATTCCTCTTATGATTTGTATTGTTTTGGATGCACGTGCCCCCCCCCCCCCCCCCCCCATCCATTTTAGATACACCACTGACGACTGGATCCTGACTTCGAATTGCATTTGGTAGGCAGGTCACCTAGCAAAGATAATTAATTTGAATGAACTGGTTATTAATTTGCAATATATTGGAAATGTAATACTTTGTTATATCTCCTTGGCAATGTACACATGTAAAATATCATGATACTATACGTATAATATATGCGTGCATATGCTATCAAATCTAGTGGTAGTAAGTACAGTCAAACCCGTCACCTGTGTATATGACCAGTGACCACCGAAGGGAATTAAGTGAGACAAGTAGCCACTATGTAGACAGGTGACCTCGATAAACAGGTTCATTCCACTGTTTTTCTCTGCTGAGGATCATGTTTAGTGGCCACTTTATGCAGATTGGCTACTAATTGAGACGGGTTTGACTGTACTAGGACCCCGTTTACAGTGAAAAAAAGGCCGGGCCGAGACGCGTCTCGGCCCGGCCTTTTCTTCACTATAAACGCTCAAAAGGCCAAATGCGGGGCCAAAAGTGGCCGCGTCTCGGCCCCGCTTTTTCTCACTGTAAACGCACGCAGGGCCAAATGCGGTACCAAATTGGGAAAACAATTCATTGCAAATAACGCGCCTTTGTTCTGTGACCCCGGCGTGCCTCCAAAATAATGGTTTGTTTACTGTGTTTGTTTACATGCAGAGCGCCACTACGACAAGATATTGAAAGGGCGGCCAGGCCCCGCCACTGCTAAACGCACCAAAATTGGGGGGCCGAGTACCGCAATTTAAGCAGTCTCGGCGTCTCGGCCCGGCCCTGCACTGTAAACGGGGTCTTTTATAGCGCTTTCTGCACCTGTCAACCTTGTATCGCTCCGTCATTCACTGATAAGGTTCATTCCATATCGTGTAGACCTGTCCATGTGGTCGAGAACACGACTGTATACTTTGTACAGTGTGAATAGGGGTGAATTCACGCGGGTAGAAAGAGAACGACTCTTTACAACACAGAGGACATATTTGACCCCTTTACTCTCCATGAGCCGTTGTATGATATACATCAAAGTTTATCAAAGGGGTAAACAAATATATTATTTTATTTTTCAGCCGTCTTACCTGATATATTGTCGGCCGCATCCTGAAGATGTTCACGAAGAGTGTCGGTAAATGCATCAGCCATATCCTATAAAGATCTCAAAATATATATGGCTGTCCAGATGTTTGGCTACCTTCATTGTACCAAATCGGGCCGGTATACAACGTTGTATTGAGTATAGTACAATCAAGTAGGTATACTTTCGTATACCTTTTTGATAGGCGTATAGCAGCTACGACACGGATAAGGGGTCACTGGGGTGGGTGGGGGCACGCGTTGCCCCAAATGATTTATACAAATACGAGGGGAGTTAAAAAGGAGATACAAGCTACCTCCATCAAACCTGTGACCAGTGGCGTCATTTTGAAAAAAAAACAATACAAAACACTTAAGGGGCATTTTTTGAGAAAAAAAACAAAGAAATACATAAGGTGTGCCCCCCACAAACAAAACAAATATTGTGCGTCCCCCCCACCCCCCCCCCCCCCCCCCCCGCCTACCCACCCCCCCCCCCCCCCACCCCCAATCAGTCCGACCACGCTACGCCACAGACTGACAACATGACTATTGTTCCGTAGTGCCTGGTCTCGTCGTGTTAGTCGGAGTGGTTGTTGGGTTTAGGTGTAGAGTAAAACATCGTGTTTCACACAATGGTTGTCGTTCCCCAGCGTTGGGTGTTTGTGTTGGTCGTTGGGAGTGGGTGTTGGGTTTAGGTGTAGAGTACAACATAGTGTTCCACACAATGGTTGTCGTTCCCCACTGTTGGGTGTTTGTGTTGGGTGTTGGGTTTAGGTGTAGAGTACAACATATTGTTCCTCCCAATGATTGTCATTCCCCAGTGTTGGGTGTTTGTGTTGGGTGTTTGGTTTAGGTGTAGAGTACAACATAGTGTTCCACACAATGGTTGTCGTTCCCCCACTGTTTGGTGTTTGTATTGGTCGTTTGGAGTGGGTGTTGGGTTTAGGTGTAGAGTTCAACATAGTGTTCCACACAATGGTTGTCGTTCCCCACTGTTGGGTGTTTGTGTTGGTCGTTGAGAGTGGGTATTGGGTGTTGGGTTAAAGGAACTACAGCGTCTAGATGGCCTAATTTTCACAATTCGGCTCTCTGTATGTAATTTTTCACGAAGAAAAGAATTCGGCAGTCATTTCTCATGAAATCAATAAATTTTGGGGTAATTAGTAAATATCTAATTGACCTGAGAACGCCCCTTTTAAATCGCCAAAATGTGACGTCATCTAAAGAACGGACTAATGCACTAAATTCTGTAGATGACGCGTCATGACGTAAGCCAATGAATTGTCAATCACATGTCGATCACGCAGCCGATTCTGGACGCTAAATGTGGGTGGGGCGTAAACTGGCTGCTAAGTGATATTTGGCATCAGAAAACTAGTCCTAAATCACTACTCTGTTTATTTTCATGGATTTTTCTTCGGCAGATCTATGTTTCAAGTCATCAGCTATGGAATAAGTGTCAAAGTACGTTGTATTATTTAGGTCCTTTAAGGTGTGTAATGGTGCATCAGAAAATAACTGGTGTCCCTTAGTGCCTGGACTCGTCGTGTTGGGAATTTGTGCTGTTCGTTGGGAGTGGGTATTGGATGTTGGGTTTAGTTGTAGAGTACACATTATAGTGCATCACACATTACATATTTTGTATAATAAATGTTCACGCTGTGTGTTTTTTTATGCTACGTTATGTATTTATCATTTGTATGAATTTCTGTGAGTCTGAATTTGAAAAAAAATTGAGGAAGAACATCGTTAATATAGTTCACTTCAAGCGAAATGCATGGTAAAACAAAAATTACAACACGCTTTTTATTCATGAACTGACTTTTATTTCTCCGTATAAATTTCTACTGAAATGATTGAAGCATCATCATCAGTCATCTACAAATTGACAGCAGTCATTTAGGTTTATCTCTGTTTATGTTGGTAGGTTTTGAAAACGCATTTACTCATCACAATCAACAAAACTAATGTTTATCTCTAGCAGTTCTAGCATCATACTAAGTTGTACATGCCAATACAAGTATGGAACCCGTTGTGGTTTTCCACATTTCCCCTTCATTATGAAGGTATTTATGATTGAAGTGATCGATTTCAAAGTTTCCCTGTGCCCTATTTCAACTATGTACACAATCAAACCAATGGGGTAATGAATATCACTTTTCATTTTGTCAGTACTCGGTCATAATTATGACATTTATCATGTCACATTTATCATATCACACATCATCAGCTCACAGAAATATTTTTTCTGAACTGTTTATCAGTTTGTGCACTCGCCAACAAGTTATAACCGTAGATCCTTTAACCAGAGCCCTGCACTGAACAACGCCCTTTGCCATTATCAGAAGTACCCCCCCCCCCCCCCCCCCCATCTTGTGACGAACCTGGGATCAACCCCTTTGAAATACTGTATACACTATTTATTTCGCGTATATTATATTTTCGCAAAATTACAATTTCGCGAGTGGCTACATTTGGGTTCGGCTGTAATCGCCAACACGCACTCATGACTGTCTTAAGAGAGATCCTAGTGCAATCATACATGCAATACACGTACCTGGTGTCAATATTTGAGATTTTGAGCTCGATGTTGATTTCGCTAATCATGCGCAATTTCAATTTCACATATAAAACAAAGATAATCGTACATGTACAAACATGTAATCATTTGAAATGTAATGCCAATTCATGTATAATTTAAATTTTTGGTTTGGTTATTCATGCAACAAACACTTGAATAAACTACTAACACGAGCGTGTACCGATGCCATTTAATTACACATGTGCATATTATGGGCATGATATTATGCGACTGGAAATTCAAAATGGCGGCATACCTGTCTCATGCGACCACCTGTCCATAGCGGCCACTTTTCGCCGGTCCCTTGAGTGGTCGCTATAGACAGGTTTGACTGTACCGCTTACAATGAACATAATTATGATAGTTTTTTTCATATTCAATTGACATTTTCAACATTGAGTTTAAAATGTTGCCATATTATTTTGCTGCTTTTTGTTCGATCAAACCTGCATTACATCTCATCACTTTACATACCACTACTTGGCATTACAGTACAATGCAGTACATTATACCAGACTCAATGCTCTACTTCTTTATTCGAACACAAACCAAGCAAGCTTGGTTGGGGTGATCTGAGCTGCGTAGCACGTGGAAGACAGAGCTATACCCCAGGGCTCGAATCCGCGGTCCTCCCGGGATGTGAAGGTCCGCTAGTAGCTTACCAGATCGATTGTACAACTCAAGAAACATTTCAAAGTCCAAGCCGAACTTGCGGTGGGACAAGACCCAAATCTGGCCCTCAGAGTCACACGAAGCCCGTTCCGTCTCATGCAGTGGGGTCCTTTGTGAAACAAAGCCATCTACGTCGAAGGTGAGCACAGCGTCGTCTGCTACGACCAACAGATCCCCGCTCGCAGTGCTCGTCATCTCGCTGGCTCCACATTTGATTGGGAAGTTCAATGTTATCTCCAGCGCCACATCATACTCGTTATCCTCTTCGTCATATGATATTGTGGCAATCATGCCTGCCTCTGGAAGCAGGAGATATATCACGTCTTCCTCATCGACTGCCACTGCATCGACGAAGTCGCGTAGATCGCAATTGATGATTACGCGCCCATCGCTAAAGCGCCTCGAGGGCGTTCCCTCCACACTCTTAGCCAGCTTGCTCCTGGGGAAGATGGTGATCGTGTTCCGTCCTGTCAGGGTTACCAGCCGCCCATCGGAGAGCACGGCGAGATCCCGCGCGGGGCAGTGGGTAGCCAGCTGGGTGCGGGATCCGTCGGGGTAGAATGCCGCCAGGTGTCCGTTGATATATCCTAGCAGCAAACTGCCTTGGTAAGGGTCGGCGGCCATTGTCTTGATGGAACCGGACATGCCAACCGTCCTGGTGAGACGCAGCTTCCTGCCCGGACGCCGGAGGAGCGTTTCTTTCACTGAATGATCGAGAAGCAAGAAGAATTATGATTAATTTTGTTTAACTGACTGCACAATTTCTCTTGAGCTAATACAAATTAATTAATCTGGGTTTACTTCGCGTCATATGTGTATTAATTGACATACACAAGATAAAACAACTCAAACCGTTCCAATTCAATGTTCATCAACATTATTATCTTAGGTTAGGTTGCTCACTGGATCTGGATGGCGCACGTGGAGAAAAACAAAACAATGGAATAAACAGTGGATTATTAGAAAGCAGGGCGTCGACATGGTCGATTAAATATACCGCTAGTAAGAAGTGAATTACAGGTCTACATAGCGGGAACTGCCTCCACCCTCCACTTTCATATGGTGCATGTGGAAATCGATACGAATTTCATCACCGGATAATTTTATTTCGAAAATGTTACATTCGTCGGTTATCCGTTTACGCTATCCGGTTGATATGTGACCGGGTCGTTACTCTCTGCCTTCTATTTGTCATGTTTAGCGTTGACTGACAAAGCGAATTGCTACAATCTAAGTCGGGCTCTTGTTAGTATGTTGTCGATTTTGCCCATGTGACTTCGCTATTATATTTTTACCTGACAAGCAATATTGGTTGGGCTTGCAAGTAAATGTTCTTGCTTGTAAGCACTTATCACTACCCTAACATGGCTTTCCTACTATTTTAAGTGACTTACTACACAAAGATCCAGCACGCAATGAGTTAAGGCCCGGTCATATCATCGAATAGTGTAAACGAATGCCCGACGGTCATACAATTTGCGAAATCAAATTATCCGGTAGTGAAAGTTGTCTACATTGCTTCATGAAACATTCCGCCAGATAGAATAACGTACATAGCATGACAAGGAACGGACAAGAAACGCATACGAATGTACCAACGGAGGCAAACGGATTGAATATTTTACTCTCTGTCCGGCATCCGTTAACGCTATCGCTATCCGGTGATATGTGACGGAGGGGGGGGGGGGGGGGGGGTGGGGGGAGGGGGGGGGGGGGGTTCACAAAGATCCTAAGTTGAACTTAACTCTAAGTTGGACTTAAACATTATGGAAAGCCATTTGTAGCCTTGGAATAAATTATATTCAAAAGCGAATATTCTAGTATTTTAGACTTATCATAAATTTTACATCAAAAACATGAAATACATTTGTTAATAGAAAATATTAATGATTTGTAAATGAATTGTATGCCCTTTTAAAGAAATTTATATTTAAAAAATTGTTTCAAAGAAACTAACGGCTTTCCATATAGTTTCTAAGTCCAACTTAGAGTTAAGTTCAACTTGGGCATTGGTATCTTTGTGAAACAGGGTGTTTATAAAAAAAGCGGAACCCAACTTCCACCCGCAATATTTTATTTAATAAACATAATTATATTTATTGCAATATGGCATATCAAAGGTCAATTCATATTCTTTCGTTTGATCCCAAATATGTTGTGATTACGTCATGCATGATTGAATAAAACCTTTTTAAAAAGGGTTATGTAAAAAGTACTTTGCGCACGAGAGTAAAAACTAATTGTTAAATGCAGTGTAAATAATGAAACAGTAGACAAAGTCAAGTGACATTTCATGATGTTTCTTGATTCATAGTTTGACATTTTATTCAACTTTGAGAAGAGTTGAGGGTCCAAAATCACCCCCTAATGTCCTACCACATGACCCCCATGTCTGTCTGCACAGGTTTGTGCTCGTGTTCAGTGGTCAGTTGCTTGGTCAGGCAAGGAACTGATTAAAAAAAGTATCTCCATGTTCATTTATTTACGGAACAAAAGGATTACAAGACAAAAGAACACAAGGAGAGGTTTGAATGAATGACCATCAGCACGTGTTGATGAATAGATCTAAATCTTGTGCGCAAAGCAATTTTAACATTGCTCGTTTAAAATGCCTGCAATTCGATAACTACAAGATCAATTATTACAAAAGTGGTATCAAATGAAAGAATAATAAATCATCTTTAAGATGATATATTGCAATAAACATAACTATGTTTACTTCATAAGATATTGCTGGTGGAAGTTGGGTTCCGCTTTTTTATAAGCACTCTGTATAAAGGTCAATCTTGTACTCACCTTCTGTACCCTCCAGATCCTTGCTCTTCTTTGTATGTTTCTTGATGGCTCCCAGCTGATGAAAGGGCTCGTCATCATCGATGGAGATGGCAGTCTCCTCAAAGCGCAATGACGTCACTGCGTTGAACTCCCGACGTGGTTCCTGAACCGAGGGAACCTTGTACCTATAGAGATGAGATAAAACCAGAATGTGCAATAAGGGATAGTACAGTTTTGGTCAGACAGAATTTTAGTAACTAAAACTTGCAAGTAGTTAAAGCGGAATTCCACCCCAGATATGTGATGTTTGCTATAAAATGAAGTGAATATGAAGAATCATGATCGAAAATCTGATCCAAAACGGTAGAGCAATACAAAAGTTATGACATGATGAACTTTGCTCTGATTTTTAGTATCGTTCGAAATTGCTATCGATCGTGACGTCACTTGCGAGCAGCAGCCATTTTGACTTCTACATGGAACTTTTACAAAATTTAAATTTTCTTAATAACAAAGCAAATTTATGAGCTTACAAATTCTAGAGAGGTTGGCCCATCGATATTCTTCTATGAATTCGTGAAAACAAGCAGAGAAAAATTAATTTATATCAACGAAAATGAGAAATAAGTGTATTTTCATGTACTAAAGCCATGGCAAGTTGCTCGTCAATGATGTTACATATGGCGGCAATTTTGAAACGATCGCTCATTACCACATGATGTTCAAATAAGTATAACTCTCGCGTTTCTTGTCCGATTTTGATCAAACTTTCACCAATTATGCCTCTTATTCTGCTTATTCAAATGACGAATAGTTTTATCAGGCCCGGAATACCCCTTTAAACGGTTAAGTTGCATGGCTGCTTTTTGTTTTATTATTAAAACAGCCCTGTAACTTTACCGTTTATGTTTATATGTACCTAGTTGTAATTGAAATTAAAATGTATTAATATCCACACTTGATAAGGGTGTTGAATGATAATTTGTCCACATTGTCACGTGTACTACCTTCTTCTATGTCACTTATAATGTATATCTATGTACTCACCCTATCCACTTTTATGTTTCCTTTCTATGGTTTATTATTGTAAAATTGTGTAAATGAACAAACAGGCAAATAAATAGTTTGTTGGTTAGTAGTACAATTGAAGTATTCATTAAGGTAATTTTCTTTTGCCAAATTTTGCCAAAGAAATGTATTTTTAATTGAATTAAAAATACATTTATTTGTCACATTGCGTATGTCCAAAGAATAATGAAAACATATTAAAGGTAGTTCAGATTCGTCAAATCAGATGCGCGGCGCCATCTTGGGTACGCAATGCGCACGGTGCGTAATGCACGTTAGCTCAGTGTCATGTGGTGCGCGCAAACTAGCCCAGTTTAAAATGGCGACCCGCTATGTAGCATCCCCACGCTTGATGCCCTTTAATCTATCTCTATCCATCTACCTATTATTATCAAATGTATATATGTATGTATCTCTATATCATATTTATGTACATGTATCTATATAGATCTATCTATATCGATTTATCTTATAATCAATCTATGTAACTGTATTTATTAATCTATATATCTATATATATATCTATCCATCTACCTCAGGTCCCGGTTCAGGGACTTGGCCCAGTCTTCATAGAGCACCACCACCTCTCTGGGATCGGAGCTGTCCAGGAGGTCCTCGGCGAAACCCGTAGACTTGACAACACGCGACATGGCATCCTTCTCTCGCTGTAGGAGCTTGTCCATAGCGCCATTGAAGGATGCCCTCTTTGATCTGACGTCCTTGAGGACAGTGTCCTTTGCTGCTAAAACCTTGTCTTCAAGCTGACCAATGCGAACCTGGTAGGCATCTTGGACCTCGGCATCGAGGCGATCAAGCGCGCTGTTCCCCGCCGCTTTCTTGCCCTCTGTGTCTCTGAGATATGCTTCATGGCTCTTTGTCCAGGTGGCCGCTTTGCCAAGCAGGTCAACGATGCATTCTGTCTTCATATGTGAGAGTTCTTTGATGTTCTTAACACGATGTGCGTGGCCTGCGTGGTTGCTCACGGCACACTCACTGCAGATCACATCTCGGCATTTCTCACAGAACAGCGAGTTTTCTGTTCGAGAATGTTTATCGCAGAAGTCCTTCTTCGAGCAAGATTTCTCATGGATGCGCAGTGCTTCTAGGACACTCTTGATCGCATAGTTGGATCTTAGAGATCTTGTTCCCATCCATCTATCCAGCTCTGTGTCTGCACGACACACCGGACACGATATTTTATTTTTGTCCCAAGTTTTATTCGCCACGAGAGCCTCGAGACAGGTCATGCAGAAGGTATGTCCACAGTTTAACATCTTCGGGTCGTCAAGGCGGCTTTGGCAAATGCCGCAGTCCAGTTCATAGCTGATAGCCTTCTCCGGAGTGTCAGCCATGGTGATGGAGAAATGTTTAGCTAGTGCTTTGGAAACCGCAACTACCAGCCACATGCAAATTCAAAAGAAAAATTAGAAAAGATTTGATTAGACGCTAAACACGCCCGATGCATAGTTACTGGGAATACCCATCCATGCATTCCGTGGTGTAGCGAGGTAGGTGTCATGTTGTGTGTGTGTGGGGGGGGGGGGGGGGGGGTCTAATAATTACTTGGTATGGGGACACACTCTTATATATTTCTTGATTGGTTCTGCGATTTCTCGCTCAGGGAATTATTTGTGTTTGTCAAAATATTAGGAGACACGTGCTCCCCCGCGCCCCACCCCCTCACCCCACCCCCGTCCCCGTAGCTACTCCACTGCACGGTTGCGATACTACGCTGTCAAAGAATAACAACAAGTCGGGTGAATCTCGAGTAAATATTGCGCAATCTGTTCTCCGGCTGAGGGGGTATTGCAACATAGCACATCGGACTTGGTTCTTCATACATGTATTACTTACTAGACAATACAGACAGAGAAAAATGGGATTGGGGTCCATTATTGTTGGATGCATGCAGATCTGGGCGCCGTTGTAGAAAGAGATATAGTCTATTGTAAGTTACAGTGGATTGTAAGTCAGCAAATTTGCGCGTGTTAACCAATCAGAGGCCAAAATGAGGCCAATGCTGAACATAGGAAACGAAATAGGAGTCGTGACAGATTGGAATTCACACACATGTAGTCATGTATGGATGTCAAAATATAAACGACTGATAAACTGCTGAATAAAACAAGTTGACCATGAAATGTGTTCGTTTTAAAATGAACTTCAATTTGTAATGTTTATTCCTTACTTTATACAAACATGGCAGGAACTTCTCGTTTTAGGTTTGTTTACACATAGTAGCTATAATGTTATTTACATATGGTGGAGAATTACAACGTAATACTGTACGCGTCCATCTACGTCATCATATTATACGGGTCGGGGAATTCCCGGTCTATGCGCGGACCCATCACGTCATCGACACAATTACACACAGTCATACGTAAAGATTTCCCGGGCCCCGTTGCAGAAAGAGATACAATCGATTGTAAGTCAGATCATGTGTTCTAAATGCGCGAATCTGAATGGTTGAAACGCACAAACTTTCTGACTTGCAATCAATTGTTACATATAACCGATCTATATCTGCGTCCCACACGGCTGTGCCAGTTCGAAAAATGCCTAGTATAGGGCTCTTGTGGCGTAGCAAGATCGCACTGGAATTGGGGGAAGGGGCACGAATTTAAGAGGGTACACCTAATTTTCCCAGATTTTGTGCTTGATTTCTCCTCATGTTTGTATTGTTTTGGTGGCATGTGCTCCCTTCACGCCCCTACACCCCCCCCCCCCCCCCCCCCCCCCCCACCCTGCACCCCTTCCTTTTCCGCTACACCACTGATGCCGACGGGATCCCGACTAAGAATTGCATAATTGTCTCCAGCAGGTCAACTAGCAAAGAAATTGATCATTAATTTGAGTGAATGTGTAATTAACATGGGCGTATAGATCTGCCATTGATACCTATTCATCAGGGGGGGGGGGGGGTGATCTATTCATTCATTCCCCCTGATGAATAGGTATTACGTAAGTATCGACGCCCATGGTCAGCGATATCTTGGTTATTTTACCCTTCCTAAACCTCCTTGGTTATGTCCATCTACTATGTAAATTATTATACTATCGTATGCGTGTGTTAGCAAATCTAGTACAGTCAAACCTGGGTAAAGTGACCATCGAAGGTAAGTGAGAAAAGTGGCCACTATACACAGGTTCATTCTATTGTTTTCTCTACAGGGGATAATGTTTATAGTGGCCACTTGCAGGTTGGCTGCTGTAGACAGGTGGCAACTAAGACATGTTTAACTGTACTATCAGGGATATTCTCCTAGTACTCTCTGCACCTGCCAAACATGTATTGTATCGCAATATAATTAAGCCTGCTCGGTCCGGAGCTATGCCCCACACATTCACAACTCCGCCATTCACCGAGGTTCATTCCGTCGTGTATGCTAGGTAGTAGGTACACGTGGTCGATGCTTATTACCAACGGCAATTGACTTTGTACAGTGTGAATACACGGGTAGAAAAAGAATGGCTCTTGACAACACAAATAAGATTTGACCCTTTACTCCTCACGTGCGCACACACAATGATCCTAGACATGAGCCGTTGTATGATATACATCAAAGTTTATCAAAGGGGTAAACAAATATATTATTTTTTTGTTCAGCCGCCTTACCTGCTATATCGTCGACTGCATCATGAAGGTCTTTCCGAAGAGTGTCCGCCCATGCATCAGCCATATCCTATAATAATCTCAAATTATATGGCTATCAAGATTTCTGGATGTAGGACGCGTCTATGGTAGGACCAAAACTCCCATATATCCCTGGTAGGACAGCCGAACATAATATTATGAACGAATCAACGTAACCGTTAACACATGCATCGATCAGGTATACAACGTTGTCTTAACTTTGCAGTACTGTATACTGTCTGTGTATATAGTACAATCAAGGAGCTATACTTTAGTATACCTCTTCAATCAGAAGTGTAGATCAGCTACGACACGGTGTGGGGTGGGTGGGGGCATGTGCCCCCAATGATTTATTTTAAAAAAACACATGATTACCAAATACTAGGGGAAAGCTACACAAGGTACCCCCGTCAAATTGCGAGCCCCCACACCCCCCCCCCCCCCCTTATCCAGTCTAACCTCACTACACCAAGTGTGCGTACTGTCATACCAGGGATATGGGAGTGTATCCCTGGTCATACCCGTCTCAGATTATACCCCGTTATTATAGCTGAATGACTTTTTACACTGAGTGTCTTGGAGAGATAATTGTTTACTTTATTTACCATTTACATTATAAGTGGATTAAAGAGAGATCATCTAGTGAAAGCTTACAACGGCAGACCAGTGCAGAGCACTGGGCAATCATGGTTTAAAGGTGTATCCAGGGGATCGGACAAATGGGGGCGCGAGGGCCGGTCGAGGGAGTCGGTGAAGCTGGTGCACGATCTTCCTAGGCAATTGTCAAGAGCTGTACACGTAATATTTAGATTCGTCACTAATAATATTACCGAGACCGATAAAAAGTGGACCCGAGACCGGTAAAAGGAGGACCCAAGACAGACAAAAAGTGAGGGGGGGGGGGGGGGGGGGTGCGCAGGAAGTTTCAATTTCGTGCAAGATAAGAATAAAAGGTTCAATTTATCTAGCGGCTAGCGCCATAATATGAATGTTATACGTAACCGCTTTACACAAGTATTACCCCTTTCAACTACATCTCGGATGTGAAATGATATTGAGGGAAGATGATAAGCCCCTAGGCGTTGTCGAGAGACTTATAATCTTCATGAAATAGCATTTCAAGTCCCGGGGTAATATTGCATGATGTTCCCAACAACAAAGTTAATATCTGTTATGTTGTATGACTTTACACTTAAAGGGATAGTTGAGTTCTGGTAAGGAGAGTAATTACATTACAAACTAATAGTGAACACACAATTACAAATGACGTAGTAAAGATCATGTTATCATTCAAAAATAGCCTTTAAAACATAAGAGGGCGCTCTCGAAACACGCATCGTTTTTAACCATTTGGAATAAAATATTGTGCATGTGATGCTTTGTTGAAATAGTGATTAGATAGAGAAATAACCAACAACTATTTAAATACCTATTTTGTAACTTTTTGAAAAGAGGAAGCATTTTTTGTTTTACTTTTAACGGCTGGTTCAAAATTCTCTAATAAATCTGGGGCCCCAGGTTTATTAAAAAAAATTATATTTATGGATATTTCAGCCGTCTCTGAACCGATTTTGATCAAACAAAGATGATTTTATTATTTAAATATTATGCTCTTTCAAATTTTACACTCAGTTTTTCATTACCTCACAACAACAAAAAAGTATTCTAGCGACCTCTCTACCAAAACTCAACTATCCCTTTAAAGGGACAGATCCTCTTTTGCAAGCCAAATTTCAAAAGTTTCGAGGTTATTGTCTTATATGAAAGAAAATGTCATTTAATAGCATGCCTGAACAAATTAGGGCTTGAAATCTCTTTTTCGTGGAGTTATAGACCTAAAACTAATAAACCGTCGTCCAACAAACAATTGTGCATTATACGAATATTCACCCAGTGAGGAAGTTCGTACAGGGATTCCAAGAAGTACCACAACGCTATGCGTGACCCCTACGTGACTCGCGCTAGCTACGTGACCCGCACACACATACGAATAGCATGACCGCAGACTAGGCAAAATAACCAAACCTTTCTCAAGAAACAAATAATAGAATTGGTATATGATTGAGGTCTTAAATATAAATTGTAGGGAAATATAAGGGATATAGTAACTTTGTTGACATGTGCAAAAAGTGATGAATGGTTGATGCAATGTATATTATTGTTGTCTCATATGTCCACAGGGTATTGTGTGAAAATTTCAAGTCACAGGGTATTGTGTGAAAATTTCAAGTCAAATAGACATTGCATGGCCAATAAATGAGCGAAAATGCAAAGTGATATTCAATAACTCACTGCACTCACTTTGTACACAGAAGAAAAACTCGCCCGGGTTTTTTTTTATCTGAATACTTCGATCGTACATATCTTTGTAACGAAAGGGAAATTTGAAAAACCGAAACCTGTCCCATGATTTTATTGTTAATACGAATACAAGTTATGAGGGAACCGCTAGAATGAAAATGTATTTTGAGAATTTGGACAATGTTACTAAGTCCCTTTAATGGATCACTTTAAGATAGGCAGGTAAGCTTGTAATAAAGGTATCTAGTTACATAGTCCAAATCCATAGAATTTACTTAGAACTCTAGTGGTACTGGCATACCATGTTGTAGTCGTATAACCAATAATATAGAAGCAGGGAACATATTTTTCAAATGTCCCTTTCGTTAAAAGTTTACTTATCCACTTGAAAGTAGTCATAGTCTGACCAGATCTCCAAGTATCGACATTTCGTTATTAATTCCATGATATAGTCAGCGTCATAAAGAGTAATTATAATTACATTATACATCTCAGTGTTTTAAGGCTGACATACCTTACCTTTAAATTGAAACATGATAACTGTATATCAGATACATTTGTTCAACATCCGTTTAATGACAGAAATGTAAACATAAAAATATTTAGCTACTTAACTTTCGTACATTTTCTTGATACCTGGTAGTTTAATAATAAGAGTGGTTAACCCCTAAGGACAGAATGGTCCTTAGTAAGCGTATTCTGCCATGTATGAAGTAAGGGCTGGGGACTGTAGATTGAAGTACAATGTAGTTTATTCCATTTAATGGTGGTACGAACAAAACATAATTAATTTGTGAAGGCCTCGGAGTTTTTGTGTTGCTGTTACTATAAAGTACTGCAGAAAATACCCCCTTCTGTTCCTGGCTATATTGTCAAGGTATCCAGGTTTCCGATGAGCATTTTTTGTATTACTTTAGTTTAGAAAGATACAAATTGACATTTCATCATTGAGTTTGAAATGTTCAAAGTGGCATTTGCAACTTTTTGTTCTATTAAACCTAACTAATGCATAACATCTTATTTCATTACATAACAGAACTTTACATTATACTGCATTATAGTACGCTGTAACATATCGTCTGCTCTACTTCTTTTATTCGAACACGAACCAGGCAAGCTTGGTTGGGGTGATCTGAGCTGCATAGCACGTGGAAGACAGAGCTATACCCCAGGGTTCGAATCCCCGGTCCTCCCGCGAGGTCGGGATGTGAAGGTCCGCTAGTAGCTTACCAGATCGATTGTACAACTCAAGAAACATTTCAAAGTCCAAGCCGAACTTGCGGTGAGATAAGACCCAAAGCTGACCCTCGGAGTCACACGAAGCCCGTTCCGTCTCTTGCAGTGGGGTCCTTTGTGAAACAAAGCCATCTACGTCGAAGGTCAGCACAGCGTCGTCTGCTACGACCAACAGATCCCCGCTCGCAGTGCTTGTCATCTCACTGGCTCCACATTTAATTCGGAAGTTCAATGTTATCTCCAGCGCCACATCGTACTCGTTATCCTCTTCGTCATATGATATTGTGGCAATCATGCCTGCCTCTGGAAGCAGGAGATATATCACGTCTTCCTCATCGACAGCCACTGCATCGACGAAGTCGCGTAGATCGCAATTGATTATCAAGCGCCCATCGCTCTTGCGCCTCGAGTGCGTTCCCTCCACACGCTTACCCAGCTTGCTCCTGGGATAGATGGTGATCGTGTTCCGTCCTGTCAGGGTTACCAGCCGCCCATCGGAGAGCACGGCGAGATCCCGCGCGGGGCAGTTGGTAGCCAGATTGGTGCGGGATCCGTCGGGGTAGAACGCCGCCATGTGTCCGTTGCTATATCCTAGTAGCAGACTGCCTTGGTAAGGGTCGGCGGCCATTGTCTTGATGGAACCGGACATGTCCACCGTCCTGGTGAGACGCAGCTTCCTGCCCGGACGCCGGAGTGGCGTTTCTTTCACTGAATGATCGAGAAGCAAGAAGAATGATGACTAGTTGTGTTTAACTGACTGCACAGTTTCTCATGAGCTAATACAAATTAATATTGGATTAATTCACGCCATAGGTGTATTAATTGGCATACACACGATAAAACAACTCAATTCGTTACAATTCAATGTTCATCATCATTATTAGCTTAGGTTAGGTTGCTCACTGGATCTGGATGGCGCACGAGGAGAAAAACAAAACAATGGAATAAAAAGTTGATTATTAGAAAGCAGTGCGTCGACATGGTCGATGACATATACCGCTAGTAAAAAGTGAATTACAGGTCTACAGAGCGGGAACTTCCTCCACCCTCTACTTTCACATTGTGCATGTGAAAATAGATACGAATTTCATCACCGGATAATTTGATTTCGAAAATGTTACATTCGTCGGTTATCCGTTTACGCTATCCGGTTGATATGTGACCGGGCCGTTACTCTCTGCCTTCTATTTGTCATGTTTAGCGTTGACTGACAAAGCGAAGTGCTACAATTTAAGTCGGGCTCTTGTTAGTATGTTGTCGCTTTTGCCCATGTGACTTCGCTATTATATATTTACCGGACAAGCAATATTGGTTGGGCTTGCAAGTAAATGTTCTTGCTTGTAAGCACTTATCACTACCCTAACATGGCTTTCCTACTATTTTAAGTGACTTACTACACAAAGATCCAGCACGCAATGAGTTAAGGCCCGATCATATCATCGAATTGTGTAAACGAATGCCCGACGGTCATACAATTTGCGAAATCAAATTATCCGGTAGTGAAAGTTGTCTACATTGCTTCATGAAACATTCCGCCAGATAGAATAACGTACATAGCATGACAAGGAACGGACAAGAAACGCATACGAATGTACCAACGGAGGCAAACGGATTGAATATGTTACTCTCTGTCCGGCATCCGTTAACGCTATTCACTGATATGTGACAGGGGGGGGGGGGGGGGGGGGGGGGGTCACAAAGATCCTAAGTTGAACATAACTCTAAATTGGACTTAAACATTATGGAAAGCCATTTGTAGCCTTGGAATAAAATATATTCAAAAGCGAACATTGTAGTATTTTAGACTTATCATAAATTTTACATCAAAAACATGAAATACATTTGTTAATAGAAAATATTAATGATTTGTATATGAATTGTATGCCCTTTTAAAGAAATTTATATTAAAAAAATTGTTTCAAAGAAACTAACGGCTTTCCATATAGTTTCAAAGTCCAACTTAGAGTTAAGTTCAACTTGGGCATTGGGATCTTTGTGACTTTAGGAACTAATTTGGAAGTATGTAAAGGTCGATCTTGTACTCACCTTCTGTACCCTCCAGATCCTTGCTCTTCTTTGTATGTTTCTTGATGGCTCCCAGCTGATGAAAGGGCTCGTCATCATCAATGGAGATGACAGTCTCCACGAAGCGCAATGCCTTCACCGAGTTGAATTCCCGACGCGGTTCCTGGACCGAGGGAACCTTGTACCTAAGGAGATGAAACCAGAATGTGCAATAATGTAGTGTTTCTTTAAAGGGTACCACCACCCAAAAATAGTATCCTTATAAATGAAAGGTATCATCTTTAGTATTCCATTCCATCAACAAGTTCACAAAAATATGTTGAAAAAATATATATAATTGGAAAACGCATCACCATTCTAAAGCATACGTTAAGGGGTCTGTATGTACGAGACTAAGTGTGTGCCGAGCGATCGAATCGCCCGGGATTCTATTCTCTCCGAACGTACGGGTGAATAGCATTGGCGCACTCGCAAATGTTTGGCCCGTTTGGAACCAGGAAATAGTAGTGGTTCCGTAAGTGGGGGAAATTAATTGCTTTGTTTATGAATACACAACCCTTTTCAAAATGTTGGGTATCTATTTGATATCACAAAACGGTACCAAAGCATATGTGTTGTTCTTTGTCTGGTGGTCCCCTTTAAGGGGTAGTTCAGTTTTGCTCAGACAGAATTTTAGTTTACTAAAACTTGCAAGCAGTAAAACGATTAAGTTGCATGACTGTTTTGTTGTTTTATTATTAAAACGGCCCTGTAACTTTACCGTTTATGTTTATATGTACCTAGTTGTAATTGAAATTGAAAAGTTTTAATATCCACTCTTGGTAAGGGTGTTGAATGATAATGTTTTTTAACAATGTCACTTATACAACATGTCCCAAAATTAATTACAACGGGACTTTCTGCAACGATAACTTTAAAGATAGTAGATCAATCAGACTGATATTTCAGGGTATGAAACTATAACTTATTACCTACATCTTGCAGAAAACCCTATTCGATTTGCTTCACTGGTCATGGAGAATGAGGATCTTTTGGCAATCATGTCATGTGTCCATTTTCGTTCATAACGCGTGAACAAAATGGACAACACGTCTCCTCACAAAACCTGGAGGGAAGGGACATTTGACATGATTGACAAAATATCCTCATTCTCCATGGCCACTGAAGCAAATCGAATACAGTTTTCTGCAAGATGTAGGTAATAAGTTATAGTTTCATACTGTAAAATATCATTCTGATTGATCTACTATCTTTAAAAGTATCGTTGCAGACAGTCTCGTTGTAATTAATTTTGGGATATGTTGTAATGCATATCTCTATACTCACCCTACCGTAGAAACCCGCTGTGAAGCACCGATGTCTTGTTTTTAAAGAGCGCTCTCAAACTCCGAAAGAG